>JAVDPK010003012.1:65194-80427 GCA_034780415.1 Cichlasoma orientale | reverse complement strand
CACAGTGTCACCCAACTTCCGTGTGATATTCCACACATGGTGTCATTCCAAATGAACTGTTTTAGTGTTTTTCTGGCTGAGAAGAGAGGAGTGTGTGCTGGGTGTCATCACGATGGAGAGGAAGGCAAATTGTGGAGCTAATATTAACAGAAGCGTGCTGTTTTTAAAAAAGCTCATTTAGATTTGGTACATGGTGTCCCTGCAGCAGTGGTTTCTACAGGCCTCCAAGTCTGCTCTCAGAGATTAACATCCAAATATTTTAGGCAAATCTAGCATCCATGCATAGAGCCACAGTACCAGATACTTGCCCTTTAAAATAGAATTTTAAGATAGCCCATCAAAAAAAATGATGCTAGAAAAACATCTAAAAACTAATTCCTACTAAGAAATATATCTTGTTTTTTTCCCCCAGGCAAATCTGAGGTGGTTGGGTGGGATCTTGAATTGAGATGGAATGACCGCTATTATAAAAGTAAAATTATCATCCTGAGAGAAAATTTGAGGTCCGTCTTCCTCGGGAATTGCTAAAAAAGTTACATGAGGGATCATACTTAACTTACAGTCATCATTTTGATAGAAAGACACGATGCTGCCGCGTTTCTGCTCACAGTTCAGTTCCGCTGCTCTAAAAAGAGGCCGAAAAATACTGATAAAACAAAAATGCTCGCTTACACTATCTTTGCATCGCTCTTTTCTCTCTTTTGTGTCCAGGAATCTGTGCAATGTGTGGAAAGAAGGTTTTGGACACCAAGAACTACAAACAGACGTCTGTGTAATAGCGTGCTGATCAGAGAGCGGCTGCACAAGCGAAAAACAGACTGAAAGAGAGATGAGTTTGCTTGCAGGAGCTATTACAGCGGCCACACGTAGGCTGCCTCTAAATACACCACCTGCTATCACCTGGTTCTCCAGCCAAGACTCTCAGACTTTTTTGTGTATTTTAAATTCAACGCTTTGCTTTTCAAAACGTTAATTTCTGCATGTAATATATGACGTGTCGCTTTTGTTGAGTGAAATAAAGCTTCCAGTATGAGGACACTTGACTGGGTCATTTCGTATCTCTGCCTTCAGACATAAAGAGGATACATTTAGCCTCTGACGCACATTTGTCTCGTATGCCTGAAATAATTGGTTTATTCTGACATAATCTTGTTTGGAAACGGTCAGGTGTGACCCCGCCTACCCCCACCCCCACACTCCTAATGCCCTCAACTGCTGTCATAAAAAGAGGTCAGAGTTCACAAGCTTCTCAGTTGATATTTAAAGGGCTTGCTCCCCCCCAGGCCTTCAACAACATGCGCACATTTTTTTTTTTTTTAATGCGTCCTTATTGATTTATACTGTCGGTCAACAACATACAAATGGCCGCAGTCTACAGATAATCCACAACGGGTAGCATTCAGAAGTAGCCGATGTAATGAGTCAGCTGTTCATGGCTGTTTAGCAGAGGAAGCTGCTTTCGAATTAAACATTGAAATCAATTTGAAAAAATATAATTCTGCAAAACTGTATATAATAAAGACTTAACCTAAAAAACTAAACAAAAAAAGCTGAACTAAAATGATCAAATGCCTTAAACTGAGGCCTTAAACACACTAAAAATTGTGTTTAATGCCACTGCCAATTACACGTTACAAAGAGAAGGTTTCACTCTTATTTTATTGTTTTCAACATACCAACTTTTAGGGACTTTTTTTAGGATGGCTCTAAGGACAGTGTCAGTCAGTGGGCCCAACAAGAGAAGTCCAAGAGTGCAGACCTCTGCCGAGCCGAGTCGATGTCTGCGCATGACTGGAGGGGCAGAACTGGGGGTCATCTGGTTCATCTCACATTGCTGTCTCAGAGAGAGAAGTACAATCATGAAGTCACAGATGTTCACAGATGACACTAGCGTACATCATGTCCACAAAGTAGCGATTGTAAACAAGGCTGCACAGTCAGGAACCTGTTGAATTCATATTTAAAACTGTAGTGCAAGAGGCAATCTTATCATCATTGATGAACCTTTGTATAGGGCCAGCTTTACAGGGCTACACAATAAATTCAAAGACAAAAAGGATACTTTAAACCACATCAGGAACCAGTACGATCACAGAGAAATGCAGCCACAATTGCAAAATGCAAGTTTAGAAACATTCAGCTGTGAGTCTGAGTGACACTGTGGTTGAGGCGATGGGTAATTAACTGGCACTTTTTAATATTCTACAGGTACTACTGTGCATTTAAGATGGTAAAAATGTTCCATAACACAATAATAATTCATTAGTGCTCATCAGTCCAAATCCCCTGGCTGTGTCGCTGGCAAATACATTTTATTCGCTTATTAATAAAACAATAAAATCTGGTCATGTGAAATGATAACATGCAAACACATACAGTATATGATGCAAATACTGCATTTAATACTGATTAATATTCTGGCAATATTTTTCATGCCAGTGACTTTTAATTGACACATGAAAACTAAAAACAAACAAACAAACAAAAACACCACCAGCTCACCTGTCTCGGTTAAAGAAAAATAAAGTGTGATGTAGGTCCTGACCAGTCCTCTCTCTGTGTTAATGAAGCAGCTACTTGGCTCGTGCGTCATCACGCAGCTTCCTCCTTTTGGAGACGCACTTTGGATCCTGTGAAACTGGAGGCTGTTAAAGGCTGGACTCACTGGTGAGCCTGACTGTATTTCCTCTTACAGATAAATTTCTGCCGGGGGACTTATTTTGCTTTCTCTGGTGTTTATAGACTTGGTCTGTGCTAAAACAGGGAGCAAGCCTGATGTTAACACTAAAATAATACCAGTCTCTGTATTTTCCACTGGATTTGTTTGAGCAGCGTGAAGTAGCAGCACTGCTGCTCAGTTACCTCTTTTAGTTCCGCAGAAACATCTTTCACAGGCCCATCTGCTCCAAAACAATCCTGGTAGAAGTGTGCATGTGACCCGTCCTCCTCGGTCAGCTGCAGTCATGCTACTTGAGCTTGCCTGTTACTGTGAAAACCTACTGCTGATGTGGGTGTTTAAGTCTTTCATGACCAAATCATTTGACTTAATTTTACGTCTAACTGTGAAAGAATGTCAGGAGAATCCAGCTGAGGGGGCACAGGCACCGTCACAGACGCGTCTGAAGCTGAGACTTGTGCCCTGCAAATATCTTGGAAGCTCTTGTAAATTGTGGATATTACTTCATATTTAATCTTATTTTCCATAGTGCGATGTGCATAAAATCATTCAAACTTAAAAGCAAACACACAACAGTAGTCGTCTTTGAGCTTTTATTTCTTTTTCACATAAACAAAATCAGACCGGAAACTTTCATAATGTTGCTTTTGACCATCCAGAACGCGTCACGGTGGCCCCCCGATCAAAACAAACATGTACTCAGTACATCTATCAGCTCTACACAGTTGAATTGCAGCTATAATAATTGGACTTGCATCTTAAAATGTCATATAAAGCAAAGACTTTATAAATGTATTCATAAATGACAATAAATGTATTTATAAACGACACAGGTTTTTGTTAAATTAGTAAAACCAGTGGACTCTAAATGCAATAACTTTGCAAAAGCACCAGTGAATTTCCCATCAGAAAAAAAAAATTAAAATCTTAAGTACTGTCACATTACAATATTGCACTGAAGTTTTATACTTTATACTAACAATATATTGCCATTTAAGACTGTAAAATATCCTCTAAAGGCACCATGAATATAAGTCTGTTGCACAGTGATTTCGACAACAGAGCATCAGCTGCGATCCTGAAATCTTTCTGGCTTCAGTGTATTGAGGTTAGATCGAGAGGTCGAGGTCTCGCACCTGCAGTAGTCAGATGCAGATCTCTGTTACTCTAGAGCAACTGTGGCGTGCAACTGTGTACGGCGGCTTGGGAGTGAATGGTATCTGATAGCAGTTAGGCACGCTGTGAAAGATAAAGAAACTCCTCCCGAGTTTTGGGGTCCTCGAGGTAAACTCCCAGCATGGTGCTCGTCACCGTGCGGCTGTTCATCTTCTGGACGCCACGCATCACCATACACATGTGCCTGCAAAACACATGCACATCAGAAGTGAGTTTATCAAACCTCTGCAGCCTGTTGCTCAGCTCTGCTTAAGGCCAGCAGCTTGAGGCAGTATTTGCTGCCATTATGTAAAGATTATGTAACAGCAGCCTTTTGGGCCACAAATCAAAATAGCACAATAATTTTAACTAGTGCTTTATTGCTTATTAACTGTGCTTATCTTTGTCTGTGCAGTATAGTACAGCTTTAAACCATACAGACAATAATGATGAGGGTAGCTTATGTGTGCGTTTACACTTACGTTGCTTCAATAACAACAGCTACGCCTTTTGGCTGCAGAGCCTCGGATATTCCGATGGCAATCTGCTTGGTCAGGCGCTCTTGAACTGAAAGAAACAAAGAAATTCAGCATTATGTGCACTAGATGATCAAAGATTTCATGCTGTTACTGCATGCACAAATTTATTGGTCGGTTACCTTGAAGCCTACGGCTGAAGATCTCCACAATCCTGCAGAAATCAGAACACAAGCAAAGCAAAGGGGGCACATTAATAATGATTAATCTTTTGATAAACACAGACTGGCATCAGTCCCTGACCGCTGGCCTCTACTCTGTCCAGCAGACCGTATATCTCACAGTCTGTGAATCATTCACTCTGCGTAATTCTGTGAATTTGTCGTGCTCTATTCACTATTAGCGAGATTGTCTCGAGTTTGTCTGCTGCTACTGTGATTCTGCATTGCTATATTTAGATTAAGTGGGGATGTTTCAGCACAGGAGGAAAATGAGACAGACAGAGAGACTGTGATGATAATCGGGGATTCCCACAGGTCCAAATGGATTTTCTCATGGCTCGAGAGCGGCTAGAGTTTATACTTGTGTCTGATGAGGGGCCTAGATGATGGCCAGTGGGCTCAGACTCTAAGCCTCCAGGTCAATGCACTGAAATAACAGAAGAACGCAGTTGGCCGACACTAACACCAGAAACATACAGTCACAGTGGCATCTGCAGGGTATTGTGCGTGTGCATGTGTGTGTGTGTGTGTGTGTGCAGCAGGTGCACGTGTACTCTGTTACCTTGCCAGCTTGCTCAGTCCCACCACTTTTTTGTTAGGAATATACCCAATGTGAACCTGGAGAGGGACAACAGCCCATTAGGACACATAGAGAAAAACAGAAGTTTTAGCAGTATTAGCAGTTAAGTGCTGAAATGAATAAACAGAGCAATGGCTGATGGGACAGAAAGCTTTGGGGACATTTTTTATTTAGTTGATTTAATAATACACACACACACACACACACACACACACACACACACACACAGACCTACCTTGCCAAAAAAGGGCACCATGTGGTGTTCACACAGTGAAAACATGTCTATGTCTTTCACAATCACCATCTCATCATGGTCTTCATCAAATATGGCATTGTTTAAGATGTCTGGCAATACAACAAACACAAACACATGCACTCGAATTATTCGGTTATCTTTAACATTAATTAGGAACGTTTATAAATGTGGCCACTTTAGCCAATGAAACATTCATCAGAGATGTTTAAATAGCCTGGAATAATAATATTGTTCACGCCTGATCAAGCTATCACATTTTGTCAATTGATCTTTTAAGTTTGTGGTCTATAAGGACTTGACCAAGTAAGTGCCCAAAAATAAAACAGATATTCACATATTTACATCCGAGAAGCTGAAGCCTGCTTACAAAAATAACAGGACTATGTAATTGACTATTGGAGTAATTGCAGTGCATTTTCCTGATTTTACTCCCTCCTGCTCTCTCAGCTTCTTCCCAGGTAACTCACCATCGATGGTCTCGTGGTAGCCCTTGGTGAGGAACTGGATGGCTTTGGCGGCGCGCAGCGGGGTGCGGAGCAATCCCTCCCGGTCAGTGTCCTCCCCGAGATGCCTGAGGATGTCGGTGTAGGCGGCCTCCAGCGCCGGTAAGCGGGACTTGTCCTCGGACTCTTTGCGGGATATCTCGTGCTGACGGTGGACGGTGGGCATCTTGCTGTCTATGACGCGGTCGCTGAAGCCGTTGTTGCACTGGAACTCCTCCGCGATGTCGCCGGCTTTTGTGCTCATGGCGAAGTGCGTTTGGACTCTGGAAGTGGAGAAAGAGGCAAGAAGAGAGGAGAGTTTTTTAAGCTCCGTTACCCTGCGGGTATGGATGACTGATCCCGGGTCCCGGTGCTCAACCCGTTTATAGAGCCTGCCGGATGCGCATCAGGTTCTCATTCGTCAGAGTCCTGCATACGTCAAAAAAACCCAAAAAAAACAAAACATCGTCAGAGGGGTTAAACGCTGAACACCCCTCCCCCCTAAACCAAAACAGTTTGGGTATCTTACATCACTTGAGACCCTTCTTAAGTTCTTTTTGTCTTAATCATCCCCATCAATTTGTTCCAATTATGTTGCGTTACATTATGTTATAAAATGCTTAGAAAGCTCGTGAGGCTCACAGCTTCACATGTTTTTTGGGGGTTTTTCTTGGAAAGTTAGGCCTTTTAGGATTCTTAAATTGAAATTAGTCGGAAATCACATTGGCAGTTATGTCAAAAACAGTACATGAATGCACAATGTGGGGTATAGGAGAAAGATCCAAGGGTTTTTTCTTTCACATTTGTCCATAAAAATTATGAACAGAATCGGTGACAGTATAAATCTAATATAAAAGGTCAAATTTAGTGAGTGCATTTAATCAGAATCATGACCTTAAATATATACGTGTCTGCTACCCTTGATGTTATCCAGCACTGATCGCACACGTCACAGCCTGCTCTGCACCAGTCCCACTTAGTGCATTATCACAATCCAGCAAACTAACCACTTTAGCCTGGACTAAACTGCTCAGTTTTTCATAAAACCTCTGAATAACAAAATGATTATTCTTCAATTTGTTTTGCAAAGCTTTTCACATTATTCTGCAACACATCATATCCAATCCAAAATGACCAGTTTATCAAATCTCACTTGCTGAGTAGTTACCTTTGAAAACCCACTTATCTTCTGGTCCTGTCCTGTCTTTCTTACATCTTTGGCCGGCTCTGAGAGTGTTACACATTATTATTTTTTTTCTCTGCCTGGGAAATACAGCAGTTCTACATTTAGCTACCAAGATACAATGTGTTACCTGCCACTTTAAAAAGTGAATCAATTTATGCTAGCTGCTCTTCTGGAACACTAGGTAGATGTTGAAGCACCGCAAATGTTAAAATTATACCACACAAAAAGAAAAACATATAATTCGTAAACATTTCTGCTTTATCTGGACCTGAGCTCATTTACAGTGGACTGAGGACTGTGAAAGTGGAACTTATTTTATCTGATGAGTTGCACTTAGAAACTTTTCATGGAAATCACAGATGTCACGTTCTCCAGGCTACAGACCATATGGCTTGTTATGCATCTGTGAGTGTGTAAGAGGGAACATGCTGTGGGTAACGTGTACATCCCTGAAGGCACCATTTGATCTATACAAGCTTTATATTGACATAGTCATCCAGATAATTTTCAGAAAAGGTCTTGCTTATTTCCGCTGCAGTCATAAAGCTGATTTTCTACAGCCACCAAATAAGAGTATTGGCATGCCAACATTCTCAGATAATCACTGTTAAAATCCAGATGTTATCCATACTTTTTATCAACCCCCAACATGATTATTTTTTTGGTTCGAGTGTATTTAAGTTTATACACGGTTCAAAAGTTCATACATCATCATAACTTTCTTTTTATCTCTAAAATTATTGTAGATAAGTTTAATAATGTTCGTTCCTGTTCAGTCTAATTCAGTCTACACTTCATATTCTAGTATAAAGTATACAGAGTATGTACTGTTGCGTCCATAACTTTGTAATTAAAAGGGTTTTAAAAAATTACATTCACTCTTTAGGATGTACATTGGCTCAATAGTGTAGTGACTGACGCATTTGACGAACATGTGAAAGACCTCCGGGTCAAGACTGAAATACATGCAAACCTGCCAAATCAAATATGCGGCGCTATCTGCTGTGATTGTACCCCAATTTCAGACAATCAAAACAAAATGTTTAATATAAGGATTGTCGTTAATACTTGGATGGAAATCCTTTGTAATCAATGACTGCCTGGGGTCTGGAACCAATGGACTTCAACAGATGCTGTGTTTCCTCCCTTGAAATGCTCTGCCAGGCCTTTACGGGAGTCACTTTAGTTTGCTGCTTGTTTGTGGGTTGCTCTGTCGTCACTGACTGAAAACCAAGTACTGTTGGGTTGAGATCAGCTGACTCAGATGGTCATTGAAGAATATCCTATTTCTTTGCCTTGAGAAACTCTTGAGTTGTTTTTGCAGTGTGCTTTGGACCATTATCTACAGTATTTGCACTCTTTTGCAGCATTTGGCTGAATCTGAGCAGAGAGTATAGCCCTGTACACTTCACAATTCATCCTGTTACTTCTATCAAGGGTCACATCACATAGGGTTATTTTGATTTTTTTAACCTAATGATAGTCTCTATAAATAATGGTCTCTTTCACTTGACAGTTCCAGGGAACAGCCACCACATGCAAGCTTAAATTGTCGTGTTATAAGGGGGAACAGGCCTCACCTGGCCATGAAACTGCTTTGAAATTGTCTAGTTAATTTTGTGATTCTGAAAATGGGGAGCTATGTATAAAAACCGCTGTACTTCCCCAACAGGTAATTTAATACTTTTGCGCCAATGGTGTGCAAATTGCCATAGTTTAAGTGTGGTATTTTTTCAGTGACTGAAATAACTTTTTAAGCAGTTTTTAATTTGAGATTCTGTGCATGCATTTTTATGGTCCAGTGATTATTGAAATTAAAAGTTAATTTAAATAATTAACTTTAAATAATTAACTGAGGCGTAATCACCAACAAAAAACAAACACAGGAAGCGGTCCCGGCCGCTTCAACGTAACTTCCTGTTTGGTCCCGCTTGGTGGCGGGAGTTTCCAGCATGGCGGTGCAGCCGAAGCAGAACCTGTCCATGGACAGTGCAGCCGAGCACGGCTTTCTGAACTTTATATTCTCCATGCCGGAGAAACCGGACACCACATTCCGGATATTTGACCGTAACGATTACTATACGGTTCACGGGAAAGACGCCATATTCGCTGCGAAGGAGGTTTTCAAGACGAACGGGGTCATAAAATATTTGGGCTCAGGTAACTGACCTACAGCCTAGCTGTCTGCTAAGCCAACCTAGTTTTTCTGAACACTGTGTATTTGATGGGTTTGATGGTTCCCAAGCTAAGCTGGCTACAGATGCACCTTTTAGCTGCAGTCCCAGGAGGTACTGTGCGTTCATGGCCCCGCAGGAGCACAGGCACTCATTAGAGGCAGCAGACAGAGAGTGTGTTTGTGTGGGACACGCTGAGAGCCATTCAGCACACGGAGAATTCGTCTTACCCTCATGTGCTCTAATTTTTTGTCTCAGGAATTTTTAAGCTGTTAACTGTTGCTGTTTAGTCATCATTTGAGTTTGAGTGGAGATGCATCCTTGAGCTACAGGTTACTTGTGAGATCACTGACAAAAATATGGAGACCAAAAACTCTTGAAAGTCATCTTCCCCCAGTTTCACCTAGTTATTAGACATTTTTTATTCTTTATTGTATCTGCATTTCTTTTCTTCTGTGGTGGTTTTCAGCATGCTCCACAAAAATCTGCGTGACTTGCGACTTTGTGGATTCTCTCAATTTTCCACTAGGACCCCATGTTTGAGTTTAACCATCCAAAGCAGTGGACAGTGGTCCTCCATAGTGAGGAATGGTTTGGAGACGGTGGCACTGATTTAAAAAAAAAAAAAAAAAAAAAAAAAAAGGCAGGATGCTGAGCTGGAGGTGACAGAGCTGAAGATTTTCACTGGGAGTGACCAGAATGAACAGGATTAGAAATGAGTGTATCAGAAGTGAAGGAGGACATGCAGACGGTTGATGTGTCAGAAGAGGATGCTAGGGATAGGGTGAGGTGGCGACCCCTAAAGGGATCAGCCAAAAGAAGAAGGAGCCATGATGACAGCTTTTCTTCAGAATCATTGAGCATGATCTCACAGTGTTGACTTTCCAAAACTAGAGCCAGTAAAAATGTGGGACATTGTGGGTCTCAGTATGTGGGATGGGGGGACAAGGGAGTAAAATGCTGTGCAGTCCTACATAAAGAGGGCCACCTGGTCACGTTTGATACTTCTGCATTGAAACCACCAGCAAACCGTGCCATGACAAAGATGCATTATGTAAAATAATTATTGTTGGTCAACAGGGAGCCGCAAGCTGGAGAGTGTGGTCCTGAGCAAGCTGAACTTTGAGGCTTTCGTAAAAGATTTGCTGCTGGTGAGGCAGTATAGAGTGGAGGTGTACAGGAACCACAGCAAGAGCAGCAAGGAGCACGACTGGAAGATTGAGTACAAGGTACTGTGCTGGCTACTGAGACGCATCAGGGTAGTTTTTGCTTGTTTAAAAAAAAAAACAAAAACAGGAATCTTGCTGTGATTTCTCTTACCTGTTTTGTTTAAATGCAGGCCTCTCCGGGAAACTTGACTCAGTTTGAGGAGATCCTTTTCGGTGGTGGGAGCGGAGCGGAGGGCTGTGCAGGTGTCGTCGCTGTGCGGCTTGCAGCAGGAGCCGATGGGCAGCGTGTGGTCGGGGTCGGGTACGTGGATGCAGCCCAGAGGACGATGGGCGTGTGCGAGTTTCCAGACAACGAGATATTCTCCAACTTGGAGTCCCTGCTTGTCCAAATCAGCCCCAAAGAGTGTCTCCTAGCCCAGGGGGAAGCCAGCGCTGATGGGAGTAAACTGCGTGAGGTAATTACTAAGCTGTGAAGTGTGCCACTGTATGTTAAATAAATCTATATAAATGCTAGTTGTGCTGAATGCAATATGCATAAGAAGTCTTTCTTTTTGAAACCATTGTGATACAATGAAGTTGTTTTTTGTATGTCTGTGTAGGTTGTGCAGCGCGGCGGCATGCTTGTCTCTGACAGGAAGAGAGCTGAGTTCAGCAGCAAGGATATGGTCCAGGATCTCAACAGGCTGCTGAGAGCAAAGAGAGGGGAGACTGTGGCGAGCAACACTCTGCCTGAGTTGGACAAACAGGTGAACAACAGGAAAAACACAAACAGTTCTGTGGACTGAGGATTCTCCATAGCCAGAATTTGGTTAAAATCTTAGTATTGATAAAATCCCAGTTGAATCAGTGTTGTTCCAAACATTTTGTGCAAGCCAAAATTTCAAGGCACATCTGTGTTCATATCTACAGATGATGGCATCTACGTCACCTACGATGGTGTCAGTTCTTGTTTTGATTGTATTGTCAGATGAGGGCACTTTGTGCAGATGATGCCTGGACTTGTTTTGCTTTGCGTTGAGCTCCACTAGCATCCATCACATACTTCCACACAATCAAACAAATGGTGCAGTCTCTTTGAAGGGATGTTTGGTTTCCGGGTGCTTCTTTAGCTCGCTTGGCACCATATTGGCGTTGGTTAACTCTTCCCAACAAAATGATGCACTCGGGCCGAAGGCCGTCGACCTCCCCGGTCATCTGAAAAGTTTGACCAGTCTTCATGTGTGACGTCATTCTCAGGTGGCCATATCATGCTTGGCTGCAGTGGTGCGTTTCCTTGAACTGCTCTCTGATGAGTCGAACTTCAACTCCTTCAGCCTGAGCGCTCTGGACCTGGGTCAGTACATGAGGCTGGACAATGCTGCTGTCAGGGCTCTTAATCTCTTCCAGGTAAGATTCAACAGAGTAAATTTGGGAGTGGCCAGCAAGAATTACATAAAACCAGCAACTCCTTCAATTTCAAAAATTTTTTTTGAGGCTAAATACCATTTTACATTTTATTGACTGAGCCTGTTTTTTTTTTTTGTTGTTGCTTTTATGTAGGTAATACACATGACTATGCTAAAAAAAAAATTCTTGTTTAGCTTGTTTTTTTTTTTTTAGTGGATCACCTGTAGTGCACGCGATAAACTCATGATTAACATGTAAACTGTATACTTCAGGGCTCACCTGACGACACCAGCGGAGCTCACTCGTTGGCTGGTTTGCTGAACAAGTGCCGTACTCCGCAGGGTCAGCGGCTGGTCAACCAGTGGATCAAACAGCCGCTCATGGACAAAACCAAAATAGAGGAGAGGTAATATAAAGTGGCAGCTCAAGTCTGGCTCCTCTGAAGCAAAATCTAAAGAAATGAAGGGTGACACAGTACTGCATATTTAAATCACAGATAAAATGTGGTATAGATATTTGTTACACTTACAGGACTTGCACGTACTGTGGATTTTTGTGCAGGCTTGACCTGGTGGAGAGTTTTGTGTGCGACTCTGAGCTGAGGCAGACCTGCCAGGATGATTTGCTGAGGCGCTTTCCCGATCTTCATCGCCTGGCCAAGAAGTTTCACCGTCACTCGGCAACGCTGCAGGACTGCTACCGCGTCTACCAGGCGGTGAGCCAAATACCGGCTCTCGTCACTGCTCTGGAGAGATACTCAGGTACACTGCAGCTGATACACTGTGTGTGTACTTGGCTCCACAAAATGCTCGCTCTGTTCTGCGGGAATATTGTGTATTGTTTGCTTCATATTGCTGATCTGACAGTTTCTGAAGTTGTTGTTTTTTGAGATCGACTCTGCTTTAAATCCATCTTGGCTGAAATTTGGCTAATATTTTTGCTTGTGTTGCAGGTAGCTATGAGGTTCTGCTAAATGCAGCGTTCCTCTCGCCTCTCAGAGACCTGCAGACTGACTTCACCAAGTACCAGGAGATGATTGAAACCACGCTGGACATGAACCAGGTCTTTTCATTTGCGTTTGCATAAAATTTTAAATATGCTGCACTTTGTGTTTGCACAGTCCATTCTGTATTTTGCTTATATGCTGTTTTTTTTGTTTTGTTTTGTTTTTTTTTGCATATTGTGTGTTTCATGTAGATTGACCACCATGAGTTCCTGGTTAAGGCATCGTTTGACCCGGTGCTGAGTGAACTGAGAGAAAAGATGGATGTGCTGGAAAAGAGCATGCAGGCAGTGCTGAACAGTGCAGCCAGAGAACTAGGTGATTACAGTACACACAGTGTGTGTGTGTGTGTGTGTGTGTGTATAACTCATGAGCTTGACATTATTAATTAGATGTAATATACAAAGTATCTAAAAATTGGCAAGGGGTCGCCACAGCGGGTAACGCTGTATCAAACCTTTATATTCACTGAGCTCCTGAGAGCGATCCATTCTTTCATAAAGGTTTGCAGAAGCAGTCTGCATGCCGAGGTGCTTGATTTACATACACCTGTGGCCACGGAAGTGAGTGGAACAAAGGCAGGTGATGGATGTCTACAGGAATGTTTTTACTTTGGTTTTCATCCTTGAACAAATCACGGTAACGTTGTTTCAGGTCTGGAGGCTGGTAAAACTGTAAAGCTGGAGTCAAACGCCATATTGGGGTTTTACCTGAGAGTCACATGCAAGGAGGAAAAGAGTCTGAGGAACAACAAGAAATTCACCACGCTGGATGTCCAGAAGAACGGCGTGCGCTTCAGCAACAGGTGTGCCTCACTGCGCGGTGCGCCTCTTAATGTCAGTGCCACATAACCCTGCTCTGTTTGCCAGCTGATGGTTCACACCGATGAATGTTCACTTGCAGCAAGCTGAGCTCTCTGAACGAGGAGTACACCAAAAGCAGGGAGGAGTATGAGGAAGCCCAGGACGCCATCGTCAAAGAGATCATCAATATTGCCTCAGGTGAGGAATCTCGTCACATGCTGCTCGCTGTCTTGTCGGCATGGCATTGATTTGACCAGCAGAGGAAACCGCTGGTTACGTGAAAATGAAAATTTCATAATTACATCAAAGTTGCTCTGTGATACCTCCCTTTTAATTGATTTCATTCACATTTCTTGTAAAGGTCAGTAAACTGCACAATGCTTTGAGGTTCTGCCTGTAAGTTGAAAAACTGGCGATAGTGTGGTTTTTCTTTTTATCAAATACAAAATCACTTTGGAGCCGGCACATGACACAGTCTCTTGACTGGGATGGTTCATTTAAGGCTCTAAACGTTGCGAACCACCAGGTTACGTGGATCCCCTCCAGACGCTGAGTGACGTGATAGCGCAGCTGGACGCGGTGGCGGGTTTTGCCGTCGCATCAGTGTCTGCGCCCGTGCCGTTTGTTCGGCCTCGCCTCTTAGACGACGGCTGCAGGCGCATGGAGCTGCTGCAGGCCAGACATCCCTGCATGGAGACAGATGCAGACACTGCTTTCATCCCTAATGACATCAGCTTTGTCCAGGGAGACAAGAGCTTCTATATCATAACAGGTGAAAAAAAGCACTTAAGTCAAATGAATGCAATTGTTTGAACTTAATGTAGCTGTAAAAGTCACATTGTAACAAACCCAACTCTCATTGACTGTAAACAGTATCTGCTGGAACAGTTTGTAACTCAATAATTATTACACACATTGGATTTATAGCTAGCTCAACTTCTCCTCTGCAGGACCGAATATGGGTGGCAAGTCCACCTTTATCCGGCAGGTGGGCGTGATTGCACTGATGGCTCAGATTGGCTGCTTTGTGCCCTGCGAAAAGGCGGAGCTTAGCGTGATTGACAGCATCCTGGCCAGAGTGGGAGCAGGAGACAGCCAGGTGAAAGGAGTGTCCACCTTTATGTCCGAGATGCTGGAGACGGCCGCCATTCTGCGGTGAGCTGCGTTTATAGTTGTGCTCATAACAGATGAGCAGATGCACGAAGCTTTTCTCATCATCTGCGGCGTTGTTGCAGTTCGGCCACGGAGAATTCGCTCATCATAATCGACGAGCTCGGCAGAGGCACGTCCACGTACGACGGCTTCGGGCTGGCCTGGGCCATCAGCGAACACATCGCCTCCAAAATCGGCTGCTTCTGCCTGTTTGCCACTCACTTCCACGAGCTGACGGTGCTGGCAGCTCAGCAGCCCACCGTCCACAACCTGCACGTCACAGCCCTGACGACGCACAACACGCTCACAATGCTGTACAGAGTCAGACCAGGTCAGCACACGTGGTGCATGTGGTTCCAGTAGGGCTGGGCGATATGGACCAAAAACAATATCATCATATTTTTTAGCTGAATGGCGATATTCATTATATATAACATATATTTTTACTTCGCAAAAGGTATAAACAAAAAGGCACTACTGAGTCACATGGGCACTTTTTTTTTAACATTCAGC
>JAVDPK010003012.1:46396-57750 GCA_034780415.1 Cichlasoma orientale | reverse complement strand
GGGGGAACAATTATAAAGAAATGAGGGGTGGCTCAAGACTTGTGCACAGTACTATACATTAGAGGGTTGCCAGGGCCTGGAATGTCAACTAGCAACTACAAATCAGCTACAAAGTGATTTACTAGGAGTGAATTTTTCTTAGAATAATAATTAAGCTTTCAATATAAGTTGCATAAGCTTTTGGGTCACATTATTTGAGCGTCCTTAGTGTATCAGTTTGTGTGTATATGTATACATGACAAAACATAACCCTTACAAAGCACTGGTATTTTTCTGAGGTGGTCTACCTGTAGAAGTCGTGCATGGGGTAACTGGTGTAGCTGGAAATCTTGTAGAGACACTGTCCTCTGCTCACCGCCTTCTCAATGGCATCCTGATTATTCAGAATCTTATTATCTGAAGGAGAAAAAGGTGGTTACTGACCACGTCACGACCTGACCGAGCTATTCTTCACTGTCCACAAAGCAGCCAGTTACCTTTCATGGTGACATTGACCCCTGAGGCCAGAAAGAGGCCTCCAAAGCGATTGTTGAAAATCTGGTTGCCCTCCAGCGTTGCGGTGGCGTGGTTAGTGATTTCAATACCTGGAAATGAGAAATCTTCCATGAGCTAAAGGAGGGAGACAAACAAAGATGATATCTGTGCCCATAAAGCTAACCTGCTGCAAAGCCATCAAAAATGCGGTTCTTGCGTAGTACTGGATGGCTGTTTGTGCTGATCAGAACACCGGCCTGAGCGTTCCTGAAGATGTCGTTCTCTTCCAGCAGACCTATTGAGGGTTAGATTTCACAGTGAGCCAAATATATACAACAGCAAAAAAATAAATAAAAATCACGTGATACTAACAAAGGCAACAGGATGGAGCCGTTCTAGGATGTTCTGAAACAAATAGTAGCTACACAAGGAAAGAGGAAGAACATTTCAGAAGCTACCCTCTGGCTATTTTTAGTTGTCGAAGACGTTCCACATCATGCTGTATTACCTCTGCCTCCGTTAAAGATGCAGATGCCTCCATCTCTGCCATCGTGGATCTTATTTCTCCTCAGTGTGGGGTTGCTGTCTGTCTTGATCCACACTCCAGCCATGGCATTATCAAAGATCTCGTTGTCCTCGATGAAGCCCAGACCTGGTGAATTTAACAGCAGGATTAGAGACAGAATTATTTCATGTCATTTAGCAGACTGAGTGGAGTAAAAGAGTAGCATACAAACCTGAGTTGTAGACTAATATCCCTCCATTCTGGCCTCCCCAGATTTTGTTGCGCCTGATCTTTGGGTTGCTCCCCGTCCTTTAAAGATTTAATAATCATAGTCATCGCTTTACAGAGGCAACAAAGCTGTAAATATCAAACTATAAATATCAGCAAAATGTCTTACATTCAGTATGTTCAGAGAATACTAGAAATGTTCCTGGCAACTGATTTACCATCCATTAAATCATAGGAAAAAATTTGTAAAAAGGAAAAACTCCTGTGGCTTTGACACAAAGCTAGATGAATATGAATATGGAAGTAAATTGTGCTTTGTGGCTCCATATCATGGTATTGTTTTGGTCAGAAATTGTTCAACCATTTCTCTCGTTAGGAACGCTTGTTCTTAGGTTGGTCAAAGATGAGTATCAATGAGTATTTCTCCTGCAGACTACAGCGGGCAGCAGCTGTTAACAGTTGACTAATCATGCACGTCCCTACAAATCATACAAAGGAGGTACGCTTTACCGTATTTGGACACCAGAGTACATGTGATTGTAGATGTCATTGTCTTCCAACACACCATGCCCATTGTCGTAGAAATATACACCAACCTGAAGAGGACCAAAAAGAGTGAGCAGGAAGAGAGAATTAGTTGGGAAAAAACAAAGAAAAATTTCGATGATACAGAAACACAGCAGAAAAGTGCATCACTTCTGATTACTGTAATATTAAAGTCATTGGCAGTAGCATTAGAGTCACTAACAGTCATTTGAAACCAAAGGTGAAAACACACAGTAGCCTAGAAGCCTGTACTAAGTAGGATTTGGGCTTTTCCAAGTAACTTGAGGATTAAACTTGGATTTTCTGTAATATGAAGCCAGTTCACTTCTTAGCAGAGCAGCTTATGTTTAAGATAAGTCCGTAGGTATGAAATCACTACCTACTGACTAATCAATTCCCAGGAAAATAGCTTCACCATTCCTGGTAGATAGTTCAAACTGAGATAGTAATAAATATAGATTCTTCATTCCTTGATTGTTTTCTCCTTTTGGCTGCAAAGAATTTTACATTTTTTCTATGCACACAAAGCACTTCCTACTACAAGTCTCATTCACCCAATCACACACATATTCATACAGCGCTCTTATTTATGCATCCATCAGATCATCCCATGTCTTAATGACTGAGCTGTGATACTGATAAGGTTAAGGTGACCTCTCCTTTTTACCTGTTTGCCACTGTGAATGCGGTTCTTGCGGAGGACAGGAGTGCTGCCCGTCGTCACCCACACTCCTGCAAGTGTATTGCTATAGACCTCATTCTCCTCAATCACCCCCTGGCCTTTCTCATGCTGAAACAAAGACAAGGATCAGGTTGTCACAAACTTCTGACTGTGGATTTAAAACATTGGAAAATTATCTACTTATATCAGATATCATATCTACCACGTAAATGCCTCCATGCTGTCCATCATGGATCTTATTGTGCCGTACGATGGGGCAGCTGTTGGTTCGGATCTGGATCCCCGCCAAGGCGTTACCGTAGATATCGTTACTCTCTATCAAACCTCGCCCATCCCCAAATATGTACACCCCTCCTTGGTTACCGTTGAATATAGCATTTCCCCTGGAGTCCAAAAAAATATAAACAGCCTTGAAATAAACAGATGTAATATCTTATGCAGCTTTTTTTTTTTTTTTAAAGTTTGTGTTCTTACCGTATCGTCGGGTCACTGTTGGATGTGATCCACACGCCGGCAAAGTTATTCGCATAGATTTTGTTCTCTATAAACTGGCCACGCCCCTTCTCATGGACATAGATGCCTCCCGTCTGGCCGTGGTGGATCTCACAACGGACCACCGTGGGGTTGGCGTAAGCTTTCACTTCAAAGCCTGCTATGCGATTTCTATGGATGTTACAGTTCTCGAAGTAGCCCTGAAACCCAGAAAAGATGACAAGTGAGTTCATCTGTGATGTTTCTACAGCAAAATGTAAGAAGACAGTTTAAGGTCATTACCATGCCATGATCAAAAGTGAACACTCCAACATCTCTTCCGTGGTGGATGTGGTTACGTCTAATGATGGGATTACCGTGGTTTTTCACCCAAATTCCTGCTAGCGCATTGTTGCTGATTTCATTGTCTTCATAAATGCCCTGGAACAAAAACCCAATATGTGCTTAAGTCAGACGCAAAAGTCTTGCTAAACATTTTTGTGCATTTATGGTGATATTGTTTTTTTTGTTTGTTTTTTTTTACCTGTGCGTGGTCTGTAATGTACAGTCCTACATTCTCACAGTCGCTGATATTGCAGTGCTTGATGGTTGGACACGCTCCCTGTCCACTCACACACACAGCCGATCCCACTAAACACAAACAGAGAAAAAAGAAAGGTCACATAACAATAAAGCTGCAAGGAATGGTCACTTATATAGTCAACTTTATTTTATTTATAAAGACAAATCCAGAAAAACCCTGATAGTTTATATACACAACTAGTATCTATGAACTAGCAGCTAGTTAATGGTACGAATGCAGTTCTGGCCATGTTTTAACCAGGATTGAAATTTTTAATATTAGTTTAAAAATCCCGAATCTGCTTTGAATTGGTGGGTAGGCAGCTCCAGAAAGTCATGCCTTTAATTGAGAATGCAGTTTGAGCAAGGGAGGTCTTATGTTGTATTGGCATCAACACCATGTTACTCGCAAAAATACAGTCACTGCAGTGTGTTTGAAAACCCACAAATATTCACCCCCAACAGCCAAGTAGAGAAGGAGGAGCACAACTGAATCAAGTAAGAGAGACATTTTCACATAATACTGAGAAGTCTCACAATTTCACTCTCTTCTCCAAATAATAATGACACTTGAATATATCTGATTGGAGTAATTAATACAATTATGAAAACAGAGAAAAATATTTAATGCATTTTAAAACATTACACTGTTGAAATCCCAGCAATCACAGAGACGAGCAAGAAAATCTTTACATTTAAGAAACCAACAGGATTTTATTAAGACTCGCTAACACCTAACCTCGTCACTGCTTGTTCACAACACAATGCTTATTCACACATTTATAATCAACAAATCAGAAATGTGGATCAATTACTTTCTACACACGTATGATGTGGGTGGCATGATGGTACAGTGGTTAGCTGTGTGGTTAGCACAGCAGGTCTGCATGTTCTTCCTGCATGAGTTCTCTCCAGATACTACAGTTACAATAAAAGCAATCTCTAGAACCAAATGTCAAATCTAGGCTCTAACCTTGAGACATACTGATCAGTTAGTGGTATACAAAAATTAGGGACCTATGTGATTGGGATTTTAAATCAAAGAAAATCATAGCTCAAAACAGAACATACACAAAAAACCAGAAGGTTTGACATCATCATGTAAGAACAATTCAAGAGCCCTGCAGCAAATACCACATCTGTGAAGCTGATTATTCACATGCCAAAAAGGCGCATGCTGAGTTCTACTTTCACAGAGTTGTCCAGGTACAAGAGTCTATACCTATAATCGGTAACAAGAGGTCAGCCTGTGTGAAATGCCTGTGTGAAATACCTGTACACGTGGAGCGGATGATGCAGTGGTCAATGTTGGGGCTGCAGTTGACTGTGATCTCCAGACAGTGGTGGGCGTTATGGTGCTGCGCCGACTTATCATCCGGATTAAACTGAGGAGAGAAGAGCAGCGGAATTCAGAACGAAGCCACGATTACTGACAACACATTGAGCTTCTGTCCTCCCACCACATCCACACTGGACTCCTCCTACTGGAGGCATTAGTGCCACTAATACTTGAAGCTCATAACAGGATATTTTAAAGCACTTTAAAATATCCTGTTATGATAGGATAATGGTGCAGATTTATACAAAGGACAAAAAAAGAACCGGTGCCACATTTTCTCACGATTTAAAATTTCATTTAGCCGATCTAACCCTTAACACAAATTTCCTTGCAATTCACCAAACTGTAGATGACCATGAGGATCTTATAAATACTGTTATGATGTCCATGCTGTTTGTTGTTAAACTAACGTGATTTTTGCTCATGCACATGTTCTCTTCAAGTCAGAGAGACTCAAGAGTTTCAATTAAGGACTTAATGTTGTCCTTAAGTATGAATAAACAGATCAGAGACTAATCTGGTCTCTCCCCCACTGAGACTACATAATTTAGCAACAGAGCACTGTGATGGTAACTAAAAGGCCAGTCTTGGATACACAGTCAGTATAAAAGCTGAGGTTTACATTTACCTTGATAGTCATGTATCCCACATATGCATCCTCTGAGCCCTCCATGAAGACAAACGTTGAGTCTCTTGTGTTCTCTATTACCACCTTGTCTGCTACTTTACCAGGAGCTGAGAGGAAAGCAGAGAACAATGATTAAAAGCCACCTTCAAAACGCTGGCTTTTTGTGGGTCTTTCTGCTGTCAACAGGTGAAAAGCATGCCCAGTTGAGTTGAGGTCACATGACTAACAATACATTTTTTGCTTTACATTGATCACGGATTGCTTTCACAACCCATCATCAACTCATCCTATCAGTTTTACAGCATCTGCCTGAACATGAGCAGAATACAGCTCTCTGCACACTTC
This sequence comes from Cichlasoma orientale, assembly GCA_034780415.1. Taxonomy (NCBI): domain Eukaryota; kingdom Metazoa; phylum Chordata; class Actinopteri; order Cichliformes; family Cichlidae; genus Cichlasoma; species Cichlasoma orientale. The sequence goes on along the minus strand of JAVDPK010003012.1, from coordinate 51,950 downwards.
AGCATGCATTCTGCTACTTCTATCAGCAGTCACATAATAAACAGACACCAGTGACCCAGTTTCACAGGCAGTCACACAGGTCAATGCTGTATCATTGCCTCTTATATGTTTGACAGATTATGCGACTTTACTTTGGATCATGAGCACCTCCTTTCCTTTGCCATACTCTCAAATTTCTGGTAAATGATTCTGGTTCAAAGAATGATTGATTGAACTACTCTTTTATATAGAAACAAACAGATTATATAGAAACAGATGAAACAGACAAAAAGAAAAACAGATGGCCTAAAGAAGACAGTGAAATCATAGCACTTATAGGTTCCGAAAATATGTGTTACTTGAGTGATTGGCTGTACTCTGCCGGCTAGCATCTGCATTAGCAACTTTGTATTTGGTCTAAACACAGCAAAATATTTAGATCTTCAGGTAAATCTTGTGCATTTACATTCATAGGAGGTGTCATTAGATTGTAAACTGATGACAGTATAAGGAAAGAAAAGAAAAAAAGAGCACTTGAGGAGATGGTAGTGAAGTGGAGTAGTAGTGCTCATTGCATCATGGGAAGCCCCCCCAGCAGTCTGAGCCTATAGCATAACTAAGGGATAGCTTAGGGTCACCTGATCCAGTTTTAAGTGTAATCTTGAATACGACTGCAATGATTCCTCAAGTAACTTGAATAATTCAATTATAAAAAAAAAAAAATCCTCGACACAAATGTGTTGCTTCGATGCTTCGTTTAAATTCTGCAGCACTCAGGTGTCTCCACGTAAGCGGAGCGTTTCACCCACGTTTGCGGCATTAAAGTTCTCCATTGCTGGTACAGATTTCCTTCATTTGGAAAAAAAAAACAACCCCTTTAACACCGAGTGTTTCCTTGCCGACACGTTTTTCCACACCTCTGCTGCTCTCTACCCCCCCAATCCTATCAGTTTTACAGCATCTGCCTGACTGGCTCCCTTTTTTTTAACAGGGAGCCAGTCAAGAGAAGCTAATATGGGAGAAATATGATCCCACTCTAAATTCAGGAGAAGAAAATTACAGAGGCCTGTGTCTTTAAGGCATGCCTGTGGTTTAAATAATTGATTTATGTCATCTGGCTTAATAGATTAATAAAACTGGGTTTCATCTACATAGCAATGAAAATGTATGCAGGGAAGCATGTATAATGTAAAAAGAACTGGTTCCAGCACGGAACCCTGTGGAACCCCATGACTAACTTGTGTGTGTTAAGACTGCCCATTTACATGAACAAATTGGATTCTACTAAAAATATATGATCCAAACCACTGTAGTGCAATTCCTTTAATACCAGCAGTGCGTTCTAGTCTCTGTAGTAAAATATAATGGTCAGTGGTATCTGGGGTCTAACAGGATATGCAAAGACATGAGTCCATTGTCAGAGACTATGAGATCATTCATATAACCTTCACCAGTGAGGTTTCTGTACTATGATGAATTCTGAAACCTGACTGCGACTCCTTCAAAGAGAATTCCGTTTCATGTTTCCATCATCCATTTAAGTGATTTTTTTGGGCCTCATATGTTGTTTTGCTGAGCTCAGCAGTACATTTCTTATTTATAATGAATGTACCAAAAAAAAAAAAAAAAAAATCTAGCTGAGCACTTTATAGAGACGACTGTAAAATACCTCTTTTGGGCAGTCAGTCTTTTCTCATGAAGCAGCACATATCTGAGAAACCTGAACCCACAGAATTAAAGAATATAACATTTCATAGATCTTTCTCCAAATGAACACGGGGGACTGAATAATCAAACACACTATTAGTTGTTCACATTTTTGTAGGTGCCTTAATGTGCTTTTTCTCTTTGCTTGTAAGCTTTCTAATTGGACTTTGTTTAATATTATACTGTTTTTTTCTTTGTTTAATCAGACGCATATGGCTATTATCTGTGAATAGATGCATTTGTGTCCTTTTTTTTTTTAATGCGATCTATAAATTCCATGAAGCTGCTAATGACCGCAGATGAAAATCAACCTATAAGGAAAAATCTGACACATTCACATGGTGCATTTGAGTGCTAATCTTAATTAACATGCATTGTTCCTTTTAAATTCAAACAACCTAAATTTCTAATCTGGTCCCTCTTAAGAGTCGCTGCACTGGTCGTGTTGCAAAAACAGTGATGTAACCAGGGCTCCGTCACCTTTTATACTGGCCACTCAGACCAAAACCTCCATATCAGCACTGATATAAAAGTAGAAGTCCAAACAGCAAGCAAAGTGATCGTGGAGGATTTTTTTTCTCCCCCCTTCAAAGTTTTCGTCAAAGTCTCAAATTTTCAAGCTGTTGCAACATCTCCGCCTGTGTAATCTGAAAATCTCTGAGCTTCTGTATTGATGTCACTGAAATGGTTGTAAAAACTGACATAATCATAATTTTTGTCTTTAACTGACCAGCCGTGCCTCATTACAAAAATGGAGAGATGCCTGAGCAGCCAAAACACCATGGCTCGCACCAGTGGAGGTAACGTCACTTTTGTTGTGCGCTGCTGTTTGCAAGGGTGACAGCGATGGGTATAATGGGCTCTGTAGTTTTCTCTCTCTGACAGCAGACTCATTCACTTGTACTGACACCACTTTGAAATGCATACTGAAAGTTTCCATTAACGGCTACAAAATGCTAATTCAACAAGCAACACAATAACAAGGAAGAAGGCCACATCTGTCCACAAACTATCACTCAAATATCAGTCAATTGTCTAATTATTGTTCAGGATGTAAATAATTGAGGCACTATGTAAAAGGAAAATACTGGAAATCCTGGTTAATGCAATGTTTCTGTTTAACCTACCAAATCAAAGCTGATAGTTTACACTTCTTTCACATTTTTACTGCCTCTTTTGTAAATGCAATGTTATAGAACCTATGTACCTACATAACTGAAGTGTAACCCCTTCTTTAGAGATACCAACTGCATGCAGCAAAGGCATCAAGGTAAAGCTTTAACCAGTGAAGACAACTTGCTTACCTGCACCAATCATGGTGATCGGGGATTCTATGTAAATCCACTCGTCGGTGTAGATTCCAGAGTGAACAAAGATGAGACCATCAAAATGGGCCTCTTGTACCCCACCCAGGGCATCTTCAATGGTGTCATAATACTGCAGGAGAAACACACAAACAATTCATTCATTACAAGTCAGTTTGGAAAAGCATGCAGATGCTTAAATTAGCTCTGTAACTCAGAAATATTAGTGCTGCACTCTCCATCTACACAGTTTTAACTTACCAGCATATTCTCTCTGCCTTTGTATCTGCCAGGGTTACTGTAGAAGTGCTCAGCAAAGCCTGGTTTTACATGCGCACCTTTGTACTGTAGCACAGAATAAGAACAAGGTCAGTACATATTGCTGTTGGTCCTTGGACCTCAGCATCAAATGGCAGAGCAAAAACAAAAAAAAACTATTTTCTAGGTGCCAAACAATAACAGCGCTACTCAATCAGTGCTTTCCTTACCTTACCTTACGGCTAGCAATCCTCATCTAATTGTAAGAGGTCTGATGAGGTACAATTGTCTTATTATTTGTTAGAAAAAATTAAAAAGGTGTTTTTTTTTCTTGATTCCTGTTCTGTTAATCATCTGACAGTCAAATTCATTTAAACACCACACGCAACCAAAAAACCCCCCCAACCACAACAGGACGACAACATTGGCATTGTCAGAACAAAGTTATTTACAATAGATGGAACAAGTAGCTGACCACAAGGACTAAGGCATCTGCAAAAACCTGACTGACTAAATAGCAAACTATAAAATTACTATTACTATTACATTAAAAGTATTACTACTTTTAATGTGATTTAAAATATTGTTGACGCAATCTAAATCACACGTTTGCCTAGCATTTCTCTCTACATGTAAACTGCAAGAATCCATTGTACACAAGAAGTTCTGACAAGCAATGTGTAAGCAGTGAAAAAGCTATCCATCACTGATTCTGACCAAAGTTTCCTGCTGATAAAAGGCACTAGGCAACCACTTCTGTGAAATTCTGACAGTGCAGCTTGTTTCCAGAAAGTAATGACAACAGATTAAACCTTTAACAACTCAATTTTACTTGACTTTAAAAAGGTAAAGACACTGCACAAAAGGGATTCAATGGCCACAGGTCAGACATCCATATGATAAAACCTGCCACATCTGATTACATTCCACCCATTTATTCTCCATTTCAGTGCTCACAAGCAACTTTCCTCAGTGCTCATTATTATTATTATGGCATTACGTATTATCTATGCTTCCATTTCTCCCTGTAAAAATTGTTAAACTTTAAAAAGCTAATATCTGGATATTTTTGATGCGTTTTAAAGTGTGCAACACAAAACTACAGGCACTGTTCTCACCGAGTGTCACATTTTAACCACTGAGTGGCAACATTTTTTATTGCAAATCCATATTCAACTGCTCAAAATGCTACACTTTTTATTTTGATGCGCGTAGAAAGAAAAACATAAGAAAACAAACCAACTGAGAGCAATGCAGAGAGACTAAAACATCCTTCACAAAAGACATTTTTTACTACTACTAGTGAACTTACCAGCTGTTGGAAACTCTCCTTCCAGGGGTTTGGGTGCTCATGCTCCTCGGGGCTGACCTGATAGAACCTGCCTGGCTCAGGATGCATCATTGGACGGGTGTACTCAAACACCTCCATGTACAGGCGCTTCCTAGATAATTAAATACCGCTTTCAAAACAAGCTATGGGTGTCTATTTGTTTAATGACTGCAATATGCAAAACGGGAACAACAGACTGACCATAGTATTGGATCATTTGCAAGCTGGCTGAATCGTTTGCAGACACAAGCTGCCTGACAAAGGTCCTGTTCCAGTAAGTAGGAGAAAATCTTCAAAACAACCTCATCTGGAAGCTTCTGCTGCAGATATTGCTCTGCTGGTGCTGCTAAAAATATACAGAACACACACACACGAGCACTCATAAGTTAAGATTTATGAGAATCTCTTGACTACAAGAACATTAAGTCATGCTATTTAATAGATTGGGAAAAAAAAAGCAATCACTGTCCTTGCCCAGCTGCAGAGATTTAACACACACCTGGCAGGTCGTGGCTCTTACCGGACACGCGTGCCCGCTTGGCTCGATGGCCAAAGGCCTCTGTTGATGAAGTTGAAGCTCCCTGTAAAAGGGGATGAGTAAGATATAAAATTCAATGCCAAGATCCAAGCACTAAGCAATCAACAGCAAAATTTACTGCTGTGTCACAAAATTATTGCTTCTTTAGGGGAGGACACAACTAATCAGCCATTCTCTCCAATTCACAGTCATACACACTGCAGTGAATTACTCAAAAAGTGCTTCAGTCTAACCTCCATTGGGCCCTTGCTGGGGCAGGCAGAGGCAGAGGCAGTGGCAGTAGCGGCGGCAGTTCTCTTGGGAAGCAGGGTCTTGCGTCGAAGCTGGTAAGGACTGTTCTGAGCACCTGGACCGGATTCCTCAATAGCCATTTCTGCTGCAGCTGCTGCAGGCGCCTCCTCATCTAAATAGAAAAGCAAAAACATATTCTATACATAT
>JAVDPK010003012.1:27090-46234 GCA_034780415.1 Cichlasoma orientale | reverse complement strand
CCTTAAAAAGTCTTATCTCTCTTAAGCTAATTTAGACGCATATAGTGTTTCCAAGAATGGCAACCTTTTTATTATCCATACCATTACTGAAACAATGGGGCACATTTAACTCCCATACTGTATGCCAACTGCGCAGGCTAACAGCCTTGGTAATAGTTGGTAGAGCAGACAAAGGTTGGTGACTGATCATGACAGATGCACCCACTGCAGCCACAGTACCAGTCTTATATGTTTAGTTATTCCCAACAGATATCAGTCGGCGTGCATTTGTCTCTAAGGCGGTCCTATGTGAGCAGAATTAGACTAATCTTTTATGGTGCTGTCAAATTAAGGGCCGCCTATGATGTCGATTAGACGTGCGGCTAATGGCTAAAAACTGAACTGCGTAGCTGGTAAATCCGCCGTGTAAACAAATCATACCACTGCTAGCAGTCACCTAGAGTAAGGAAGGGGGATAGCGCTTCATTCTGCTGCCTGCATTCGCTTTAAACTGCAGCCCAAAGAGCACAAAATGGACTCGGTGAATTTATCTAATTTCCACCGTATCATCTATCACAGCTGATCTGTGTGGCCTCTTGAAGCTGTGGGGGGGCGGGGGGCAGCTAGTTAGCTTTGCCCTCATTCGCTGCTAATGTTTTTGTTAACGTTACACCCCAAAAATGGCAGTCCAAAGACACCGCAGATTTACACCCTCAGAAACGGTAGTGACAGCTGAGAATGCAGCGCCCGAGCGGACGCGGAGATTGCGGTCTGAGCGAGTGGAGTCGATCTCTTTGCCTCCAGCTGAGGTTACCTGAATCTGAGCTATCACTGTTGTAGCTACATACGCATTACGTTAAGCGAAGACAACCCCCCCCCCCCCAACCTGATGAGCTAGCTAGCGGTGTTAGCTAGCCCCAATCACTCAAGCCAAACAAAGCGCGGCCTGGCCCGAGCCACAGAGGGAGAAGCCTCGGTGTTTCCTGCCGAATCCACCGCCTGCAGGAGCGCTGAACATGTCATTAGCTAAAAAAAGGAGGGGTATATAAAGGCTGTTACGCCTGTCATTGTTTCGCGTGAAAGCATTAGCTTGACCGTGGACTGGCGTACCTCTGTCCCCGTTGTTCCGCTCGGGCTGCACCGGGCGCGGCCTCGACACTCGCCTGGGTCTCCTGTTGGTAGCTCTGACGGAGTTCATCTGGGGAGTTGGTTGTTGGAAAAATACACTGCTATCCTTACCGCTCGTTAGCAAATTTAGCCCGCAACCCGAACTGCCACCCGGACAGCAGCTATTCCCGGTTACACCCAAACAACTGCGATCAAAAACCCGCTGATATCTGGGGTGTAATCGCGTTTTTTTTCTCCGTTGGTGTCACAGCTCCCCCCGTTTCACTGCTCGGTGCCAGCTCCGTCTCAGTCTGTAGCAGGAGGAGCCATTAACCCACACGGGAAACAATCGCGAGAAAAAAAGAACACAATGTCTGGTATACCAATCACATTTCCCGTTTCATAATCTCGCCCTGCAGCGACCAATCAGAAACTTCATATCAAACGACTTGCCAAAACCTTTCTGTTGGGGTTCGGAGTCGGTCAAGCGGCGATTTGATCATTGCAGGACACATCAAAGGGGCTCTGCAAGGATCATGTTTGTAAATGTTATGGCTTTATTGTAAACCAGGCACATAAAACTGAAATTCACTGTTAGGGAATGTATAAAGGAATGCTATTAAAAAGGAATTTGTGTAACAATATCTGACAAGGGCGGAGGTTTTTTCTTCTTTTTTCTTTTCTTTTTTTTGAGGGGGGGGTATGAATGCAATGGACAGGTGCTCTGATACTTCTAATAATTCTGATTAGAACTATTACTAAATAAAAATGGAATTTTAGAAACTCGTTATTTTGTGATCTGGATAGTCAAAAGTATTAGTAAATTGATTGATCAGTTATTGATACATATTTTTAAACCAATATAGTATAAGAATTGCATGTTTTGGCTCATTCTCATTATCTAAATTTAAAGTCACCCTGATTTTTCTGCACTTTATTGCATCCATAAATTCAAGCTTACACTCTATATGAAGTAGCAAGTTAGTCTTTTTACACAGCAGGCACATTTCTAAGCCAACGGGAAGCGAGTGACTGGACACTGACCCTAAACCAAATTACAGATTTTGAGTGGACTATAACTTTAAGCGGTATATTTGCTATGCAAGATGACCACCAGAGGGCATTGTTTAGATGCCAACGTTTAGACTTGAACTTGAAGACAATTTTATGCTGAGGCTGTTTTCTTTTATCTTCTCTCATGCTGTCTGAAGAAGATGCCAGTGAAGATAACAGCATGTCTTTCTGTACTGCAACACTCAACAAGCCCCTGATTCTTAGCAATTGGTGCATATAAATTTGAGTGCAAATGCCTTACAATTATGAATATTTCCCTTTAAAAAATTGCATATGCTTTCAAAGTGAAGAAAAAATACAGTAGCTGTATGGGATAGGTAACTCTCTGATAAGCACTGCATTAATCTTCATGCAGACATTGATGTAAACTTTTATGCAAAGCATGTGTGAGATAAAAGTTGTCTTTTTAAAAAGCTATATTAAGAAAAAATGAACATTATTTATTGTTTAGTTATAAGTCAACATTCAGCAGAAATTGTAGGATCTGTTGAGAGTGGTGATTTCATATGCACTTTTGTGCACACTGTTAGATGTATAATCACCAAAAATCTAGCCCCAGTAGCATCACCTGGTGGTTACAATGTATAATTGCACCCTCACATTGAATGCTGACATGTAGGAGGCAGTGTATCCATATCAATGAGATGGACTTGGATTTCTTCTTGCAGCTGCAGCCTTGAGAGTCTGGGTTGCTGTTGTGTGTCCGTGTGTGCACCTTGTCTAGCTGCTATATCCCGCCTCCCCCGTATTAAGTAGAAAGAGCAGCTGTGTACCTCTCCTGCTATGCCCACCCATCCACCTTGCTACACAGCGCAGAGGTTGGGAGGGTCACTTTGTCCTTGAAAGCTTTGGATGCTCTGAAGGACAGTATTGCTAGATAAAGACGGCTCAATTATTGTGTGTGTGTGTGTGTGTGTGTGAGTGAGAGAGAGAGAGGAGAGAGAGATTTTTTCTGTCGATCAAGCCTTTTCAAACACTCACATTCATCATGCAAAATCTATTAAAGCAAAAAGGATATAATAATACACTTTATAAAAATGATATAAACAGCACATCAAGATATTTTGTACAAAAACAGAATCCAAAATGACACTTAATGGCAAGTTTGTTTGAAAACATAAACATAATTTCAAAAATAATTATAGGTCTGTGGCTTAAAAAAATAGACAGAGTTGTTGGCAAATTGTAGACACTGAGAGCTTCAGCAGACTGGGTGTATGAGGAGATTGCTAATCAGCAGGTCCCTGCAGTGTTCTTCTTAATGAATATCATTCAATCAAAGCACTGAATGTTAAATTAATATTTTTTTCTTTTTCACTGTGCGTATGCTGAAATCCAAAACATCAAACCTGTTTAAAAACATTTTGAAGCACTTTAGTGTGTGACATTATCTCTGGATGCCAGATGGATGGTGTTTGTTACATAGTAGATGAAGTTATCAGTCTACTGCCTCCTCCATTCTTTTGTTTTCTTACTTCTTAATTATGTTGCTGAGAACTCCACTCCTGCACTTCGCTCGAGTTAAAACAAACTCTAGAACAGCTATTTGGCTCAGATTTAGCCAAACTACACTCACTGGCCACTTTATTAGGTATACTTCTCTGGGTTGACCCTGATATCCAATCTTATCCAATCATTTCTATGTCAATTTTCTATACTGAATGTGACCCCTATTTATAAATCCTGTAAACATCTTTGTGTCTACATCTCGTGATTGGCTCGTTAAATTTTGCATTACCGAGCAGCTAAATTTGTACTTAATGTACCTAATAAAGTGGCCAGTGAGTTCTTTTGCGGTCATGTTTACTTGGATTGCTGCAGTGCATCCCATAGACTTAACCCAAGGTAATGACACTGGACACTGTGCCCGCCTTGTATTGTTGCTGACTAGTCAGCTGACACTATTGTGACTGAAACACTGTAATTTACATGTAACATTAAAGCTGAGGTGGGAACAAGCACCTGCATTTTCTTTTGTGTCTTTTTGGTCAGATTTTGGCAACATGTGGGAGATAAACTGTGCTATAAAAAGTTTTGTGACTTCAAGCATGTCTGGACTCATGGTCTGGAAGTCCCATCCTGACAACTTGCATGTGCCTAATACAGATCTCAAACTTGCACAGAGACAAACATCAACTTTTGTGTCAATCTGACCCACATACTTATACAGAGGATCATCCCTTCTGATGAGAGCGGGGCCTCTGGATGCTATTTATGGACCGAACAGCAGTCTTCAGTGGAAGACTCAAACCAAAAATGCACAGAGGAGGCAGGCTCGTTATTAATTTGACATTCACTGGGTTTTGAATCATCCCCTACGTCAGAATGTCAAAAATATGTTCTACTGCAAAGTCCCGGGGAACACTGGAAATGCAGGAGTTTCTTGATCACAAAAACATTGCCATCTCAGACAACGGCAGTGTTTCTGTGGTCAAGAAACTCTCATACAACCTGCCTCACTCACCTCTTTCCCACAATAAAACTCAAGTCTAAAGGTTGCCTTTCTTTTTTTTTTTTTACAGAGTCCACGTAGATATTTCCAGTCTAAATAGACAGATTAAGCTTCGAGTTGCTAACTGAGGAGCTCAAAGTAGTGATCAAAATGCAGCTCGAGCAACTTCCAGAGGTGCAAAAGGCGATGAAATTGAAGAGGACAGTGGCCAAATTTAAGTCATATAAGGTTTTTTTTTTTTTTTTTGAGGGGCAGAGGCAAAAAACCTTTTGTCATCCACCCAAATTATACAAAATTTGATGCCCTCCAAATCATAAAAATGATGATCTGTTGCATTATTTTAAGGAATTAGCAGCCTATGCGTACATCCATGCAAGATGCAACAATGGCAAAAAGTGAGCTTTGAGAAATCTGGCAAAAATTCTGTGCCTGTATTCATGGGTAAAAGTCAGCACTCCTGTTTGCCATCTAAACTTAGTGTATTGGCCAAGGAGTACAAGATAACACGGCTACTCTTTGGAGAGGTCCATGCTGGCTGCTGACACGAGGAACTCTCCGTTCGGTAAATCTGTGCCCGAGTTTTAAAGAGGCCGAAGCGCGCTGCGAGGGAAAAGAAGTCCCTTCTGAAGTTACGGGTGAAGAAGGCATACAGAAAGGGGTTGGAGCATGAGTTGATGGGGTAGAATAGCACCAACAGTAGTTTGGAGTCTGAGACGGTGATGAGAGGGAGCTTGAGGGCAGCCGAGACGGCAAAGAAGGAGATCGGAGCCATGCATATGAAGTCTGTGAAAATGAGGACGGCCATGCGCTGAGCCACACGGGTGTCGGCGTGGGCTGGTGCTGATGAAGGCTTGCGAAAGGTGAGGTAGATGCTGAGGTAACAGCCGCACACGCAAAAGAAGGCCAGGATGTTGAGGAGGAGAAGAGAAACCACATAGAACTGGGAAATCAGGGACTCCACATCCATGGGCAGGCAGATACTCACCTGCATGAAGAAATCAAAAAATATATATATATACATCTGTGTTCAAGGGTCTTGAGCCACATTTCCGCAATATAAGCAGTGGAGCAGAAGCTAAATAAGCAGACACCTACAGTACTAGTGAAGAGCAGCAGAGCAGTTCTTCAGTAAAGTAGTTAAAATGGCTAAATGAAGCACTCACTTTGCCATAGCTGCTGATCCCCACTGTGGGCAGCAGTGCAGCAAGCAAAGAGAAGATCCAGCCTGCTGTCATGATGATGCAGGCATGTCTCAGACGAAGTTTGCGGTCGAGTCGCAGAGCGTGTGTGATGGTGTGCCAGCGTTCCACGGTGATTGCTGTTAATGTAAACACTGACAGCTCGCTGGCGAACACCTGTAAATGACACACAGAGGCACTAATTTACAATTCAAACACATGCTTTAATGAGTGTTGTCACTGTATATGATGAATACACACCGTGAAGAAGCCTGCAGCATTGCAGCCCAAGCCCATCTGCCAGTCTATGGCATAGTTGTAGTACCGGCCACGTGTGAGCATATCCACAGTTGCAATGACTACCAGGTAGATGCCCATGCACAGGTCAGCAAAGGCCAAGTGGCACATGAGGAAACGAGGAACAGTCAGCTTATAGCCGCTGCCTGACCACAGATAAAAACCACAAATAAAAGAACATCAGCAATAACATCCACTCAGTGTATCCGAAGTACCTCTTAAGGGGGTGGTGGGATATTTTGGTGCTTTCCTAACAGAAAAAGTGGGCAGGCAACAAGATGTGTCCAGACAATTTGGAGCAAATGGTGATGGCTAGACAGCTGGGTTAGAGCATTCCTGACACTGCATGTCTTATGAGGTGCACCTGAGGCTTTTATGGTGTAAGAGGGAACCTATACGATATTATGCTGTGGCTCTTTAGTGTGCTGTGAAATAGATTAGTGCTCAGTGTCTCTGTGATGTGAAAACATTGTTTCATCTACTGGAAGAAATGCAGAGCAATAAAGTTCACATAAAGATGAAGGTTGCAGTGGATGAAAGGACCAAAAACAAGACGTTCGCCCACAAGACTGGGGTTTGCATCCTGTGAGAAACCAGAAGTAAATGTGAAGTTATTTTTAGGCTTAGTGGACTTATTCATTTCAGTAAAAAAAAACAAAAAAACTTTCTGTTTCAGCCACATTTTTTTATGGAAGTGTGTTTCCACCACTGAACCCCCCCCCCCCCTTTTTAACGAGGGAGAGCTAAGTTGAAATTTCGAGTTATTATCTCAAAATTTCAGGTTATTGTCTCAAGATTTTGAGTTAGGTATCCCAATGTTTGATTTACCAACTCAAACTTCTGAGTAAGTCAAAAAATTTGAGACAATAACCTGAAATTTTGACTTATGAGCAGCAAAAAAAGAAAAGAAAAGAAAAGAAAGAAAAAGAAAAAAAACGATGGTGTAAACAAGCTGCCGCATATTTCGGTTAGGTTTAGGGGGGAAAAAATGATGGTCTCCTATAAAATAGTGCAGATTCATTTGCAATGTAAACTGTGTATTAAAAAGCATTTCTAAGTTCACTTTAAAGGAGAAAGCTCTGAAACCCTGACGATCTGTTCAGGTTCAGTGATGGTCCTGGAGAAACATTTATACTGAGAAACTGCACAAATCATCTACAGCAGTGGTTCCCAAAGTCACGAGTGCTGACTTAAAAAACAGAAAATCCCATTCTGTTATTACTGCGGCCCCCCCTGCAGTGCCTTCGCGACCCACCAGGGGGCCGCAGCCCACACTTTGGGAACCACTTATCTACAGTGTTCACTAAGAATTCAAAGATTGGTATAACATACCTAACAATACAAGGAGAACCACTGCGTTGCCCAGCAGGGCGAGGACAGAGATGATCCAGATGAGGACGCGTAAGGGCGCAGCGGACATGATATCTTCACAGGGGTTGAAGTCGTCAGGTGCCGGGCTGCAGGTGATGGAGGTGGAGTTGGAGCAGTATTCCCTAAAGAAGGGCAGGTTATTCTTAGCCTCGGGGTCGTCGCACAGTGAGTGCCATCTTGATCTAGCAAAATGGACAAACACAGGAAGTGAACAAAATATATGAAGTGTTTTCAGCAACTGCTTGAGTCTTTGACTCAGTGGTTTTTAACCAGAAAACAAATCAACCCGCACATTTGTTTACTTCCAGGTTTTGAGTCCCAGTGGTTCCCCATCCAAAAGGCAAAAATACTTCACAGCTAACAGCCCACATTGTTATTTAGGACCCAGGATTGCTTCAAAACTCTTGTTTGTTTTATTTTCTTTGCAAAAAAAACAAATTCATTCAACTTAGTGTCACTCCATATTTTTCTCCTGGTTATTCACACCTCCCAGTAGAGTCTCTACACTCCACAGTTTGAGAACCACTGGACATGTACCTGTTTCTGTGCATGTTTAGGAAGGCGCAGCAGTGCGACGGGTATGTCAGCTTTGCCTGTTGCAGTTTGGTAAAGAGCTGAAGAGGAGGAAGTTCTTTCAGGTTGAAGGCTGACTGTGCTATTAGCCTCTTGAGTCCGCCAAGGATCGAGTCTGGCAAAGAGCTGAGGGGTGTGTCGGAGATGTCTCTGCAGTAGCAAGTGGAAAGAGCAGGTTTAAGTTCTAATTGCAGAATCAATGCCACACTTAAAGGGACAATTCACCCCCCAAAGCAGGTCTGCAGTGATATTTATTGATCGAATTCTTTTGGCATGAGCTGCTCGGTTTTGAGGACGTTTCATCATCTCTTGAAAGTAACAGAACCAGATCACACTTTCTTAGATAAAGATAAAGTGCACCAAAAGATAATAATAATAAAAAAATGCATGCTCCTTATTTTGTGTAAGAACTATTTCTCGTTCTATTAAACTACACTCACTAACCACATCTCAAAAAGCAGGCGCGCAACTGAAAGAAAAGGGCAACGTTTATTTAAGGAAAATGTCAGACTTGCAAAATGAGATGTTTTTGGAGAGAAGCGACATCATAGAGCAGAATCCCAGATGCGCATAGGAGATGGTGACTGGAGTAGTGGCATTAAACAGAGCTGCAAGAATAGCACAAATAACCAAGAAGAAATAAAACAAAACACGAGAGAACAGACCTTCATTGGTGAACTTACATAAAAACCTAATCACTTGCTGGAAGATGGAATTTCCCTGTAATGAGGGGCTTTGTCGCATTACAAGACATAAACCTTAAATGGCCTCCCTTCGCGACCGAGCTGTAAAATGAGCCTAGTAGCAGTAGAAAGAAAACAGCTCCTACATGAAACTGCTTACCAGAAGCTTTGTGGATTTTTTTTTTAAGTAACCTGGCTATGTTTTTGGAAAGAGGCATTGCTGATGAGTTTTTCAAATGTATAGTACTGTGCAAAAAGCTTGAGTCACCCCTCATTTCTTTATATTTTTATTACAAGGAGCCAGATTTTTTTAAAAACATTATTTTGTAGGGGGAGCTTTTTATTATTGCTTTATTGGAGCAAAGCAAAGCTGGGAGAAAGCGTTGGAGAAGACACACAGCAAAGGGCCTTGGGTCAGAGTCAAACCCATGCTGCTGCATTTAGCCTTACAGAACCAGGTCACCCATGAGCTTTGAGCATTGGCTGCTTTTTCACTCCGTTTCAGTCCAGTGTATCTGACCATTTTCAGAGAATTTTGTTTGTTTGTTTGTTTGTTTGTTGAACCACTTAACACTGACCTGTGAAGTATTCAAGCATAAAAAGGCACCTAACTCAAGGGATGAACCAGTGGTGGTGTCTACACATAACAGACAAGTTACAAAAGAAGCAATTTTAAGTTGTATCTTTAGACACTTTGTTGCTGGCAGCTTCTTCAAAAACACATCATTTGTTCCCGTTTCTTAAATTCAATCTGCTAAAAATGCCAAAGATAACACAGCATCTGATTGGCAGCGGTTTCATTTGCCAGCATGACAATGATCCCAACCACTCTACCAATGCAGTAAAATACCTGGATAGAAATACCTGTCCAGGATAGTCATGGATTGGCCTTTCCAGAGCCCGGACCTCAACATTACTGAAGCAGTGTGAGGTCATTTTGGCAGAGCACAGACCAAGAGGCAGCCATCATCCAAAGGAGAGCTTTAAATGTCCTTCAGAAGGGCTGGCTCAAGACTTCTGCACAGGGATAATTTGAGCAAATGCTTTTCAGTTCTGTTATATTCAAGAGAAGACAGACATTTTTTTTTACAGCTCATATCTCCAAAGCTGGGAAACTCACACCAAAACAATCTCGATGGATAAAAGTCACCACAGCCCAGAGGAAAAATACATTAATTTAATTTTGGGGGTGAATTCCCTTTTTTTTTTAAAAAAAAAACAGATTCTTTTATTCCTCCGAGTGTGCTGTCTGTAATGGAGATTTGATCAGTTCATAAAATCTAAAATAAATAAATAAAATACATTTTCATGGAACACACTCGGATTTAAGAGAAGTGCCAGCTAAAAAAAAAAAAAAAAAAAAAAAAAAGAAACTGAAGAGGAGCTACTGTTTGATTGCCAAGTGACTGCCGGGGAGTGAAGAAAAAAAACATCACAGGGATGACAGTCCAAAAGAAAAACAAATAATTTGTCTGATTCTTACTTCAATAGAAATAGGTGTCTCTTTGTTAGGGGAATAAACAGAAATCTCCATCTCCAGTTAGAGTCCATCGACTTCACCTGATCCTGATCTATTTTTAACCCTCGATCTGTAAACTTTTTCGAATGTCCTTTCTGTTCTCTCCTACATCCTGAGTTTAATAAACGATGATTAGGAGGGTGAATCATTTAGGCATGAGTTACTGTTGGATGTCATGCTTACAGTACCACCAACTCACTGGAACCCACAAAGGCACTGGGATTGATGTGAGTAAGCTGTCGGTTGCCTCTTAGGAACCTGAGAGCAAGGGAGAAAGAGAGAGCGAGGAGTTAAATATGTATGGGTTTTCTTCTGTTTGTAATTGTGTCTCTGCCTGTGACTCACAATCTGTGCATCTTTGTTCCGTTGAAGGCGTCACTTGCCACCTCCTTGATGCCATTTCTGGTGAGCCGTCTGTCATTAGAAAGAGAAGCCAAATTACAGTCATGTGGCTCCAACGCAGAACATTTCCAACAGTAAACTTATTTAACCGTTAATGCCAATTTTAGTGTTTGCACTTCTTTTGTTCTCAGCGACTAAAGCCGTGCAAATACACGGGGCCTAAATATGATCGTCTTCTAATGCTTTTTCTGCTTTCTCCCTTTCTGCTGTGGATCGCAGAGGCTGCCGTCAAGCAGAGTTTTTTTTTTGGAAGCTTCCTACATTTATGGAAGAAGCATCCAGATTCTTCTTGCTGAGTGTTCGACGTGATTGTGATTGATAGCATCCCTTTATCCATCTCTATCAATTTACAGCCAGCAGCCTTCTGGATTATCGTAGCACAAAGCCTGGCAGGAAAAAAATAAATGATAATAATAACAAATAACCTGGCGCTGTTGAGTAAACTACAGAACATTGAGTTCTCTGGATAAAAGCTGCACAAATAAAGACGGTTTTGTTCGATTTTTTTTTTTGCTGTTTAGTCACAGAATAAGAAACTTGCTTTGAAGTCTGGGTGCAGAGTCACAGTCTGCCAATACTGGCCCTGAAGCTTTGAATTTGAACAAATATTTATTAATCACACACAGAATTTAGAGTAGATTTGTGCTCTTCATAAGCTGAAGACTATGCAGTCTGAGTCCCAGTTATGAGAGTGCGTAAGAGGTAAATGGGACTGCAGAGTGCGTTGCTGGCTGCAGAAATGATGAGTGAGCAGCACTCACATATTTTTACATGTAAAGGCAAATCAGACATTTATTTTCTGTGAGTGATACCACCCCAAGTGAGTTAGCTTAGTACAAAGCCTGGAAGGAAATAGTAATAACTAGCTTGGCGCTGTCCAAAGGTTTCAAAAATCCACCTACTCCCTCCTGTACGACTCATTAGTTAACACATTGTATTGTTTTTTGTAAGTGTAACATGTGCCAGATTATGTGTTGGGCAGGTGCAGTAACTTCCTGACTGCCTGACAAGCCGCGCAGAGCCAAGAAATAGTCAGACATGTCATCCCTGTAAAACCGCAATTTAACATTTGAACAAATAAGATTTTCATTAATGAGCTCGAGATCAGTTGACAGCCAAATCAAAACATGTGGATCTCCCTGCTGTGGCGACCCCATGTGACGAGGGAGCAGCCAAAAATAGCTTTAGCTTGAGAACAGTTGATAGGTGGAGAATAGAAACAGAAAGGGCGCGTCTACTGCTGTCGCCAGCGTTAAGCTATACTAACCTGTTGCTGGCTAGAGCTCCTGATTATATAGGCACATAGTAGTGCTGTCGGCAAAAAGCATTCAAAACAAAAAAGGGCACGCTGGCTTCAGTAATATGGGATTGATATCAGAACTGCATTAACAATTAAGCTGCATTTGTTTATGCACAGCTCGGTCAAGGTCCCACCACTGCATTTCAATTGGGTTGAGGTCCAGACTTTGCTGTTGCAGCTCCTTGATTCTTTTTCTTTTCCATCTGTTGTGTTATAGATTTGCTGTTGTATTTGCTGCTGTGCCAAAATTTAGCTCCGGAATACTTTGGTATGCAGAAAAGTTCATGGTCAACTCAGTGACTACAAGGTGCTCTGGTCTATCTATCTATCTATCTATCTATCTAAGCAGAGAGATAGAGAGAGGTACATTAGGTAGGTACATTATTTACTCAAGAAAACAATCAAGCAAAAGTTTAGCAGGATTAGTGATCTGCAGCTGAAAAGGAAAGGGCAAAGAAATAATTGCATAAAAAGTGATGCATAGAAATAAAAGTATGAAACGCAGAAAAAGGAGAGGGCAGAGAGCATCTCAGGCAACATTCATCACTGTGCATGCAATGCCCACTCGGATCTGTGAGGGTGATGTGTTTCTAAAAAAAAAAGATGAATCGCTTACATCTCTGCGATAGTTTGAGTGCAGAGGCCTCTGAAGGCATTGGCAGGGACTTTCTTTATGTGGCTGTTGTCCTGCAGATCCCTAAGCAGTACAAAGATCAAAAACTTCAAGATTAATGGCCAACACTGGTATGTAAGTGTAGGAAAAAAAACAAACACCAGAAGGTGCAAAACATTAGGAATCTTTCAGCAGTGCCTGTCTAATCCACTGTCTGTTTGAAGCTGATGAATGTCCAATGGGAGACAGTCTGAATATGGATTTTTAAAGGATGACGGCTAGGGACAGATGGTGTGTGTTCTTGATAGTCTGGTAGGAACTGCTGGGTTTCGACTGCAGTATTATATGATTAGTGGTGTGATTTCTTATGGGAGTATTTAATTCTGTGTGCATATAATAGCCTATAAATTCACATGTGGAGGCGTGTATATGAGATTGTTTTCGTAATTGTACCGAGACCTACAGCAGAAAGCAGGCAGTGGAATGGATCTTGGAGAAGTCTGGAAAAATCCTCAGCCCGGTGTTGGAGATGGTCCTGTGATGCAGAGATTTAACCAGAAAACGGAACTAAATAGTAAGCTCTGAAGAACAGACACTAAGCAGAGAGTAACAGTGATAAAATCACACACACTGTCTCATCCATTGTAATAAATTCGATCAAATTTGCAGAGAGATAAATTAGACATTCAGTTTCTATAAAATGCCTGCAAACACTTGGAAGACAGCCTGCCACTGGTTATTCTAACAGAGACACAATTGCTTTGGTTTAAGCTGAACGGCGGAATGAAATAAAGACACAAACATGCTGAAGTTCAGTGGGTATCTGCCATCCTAACATAACACAAGACACCAAAGGCTTGGTTCAAACAGCTTTTTATAGATTCAGCTAAAGAAACAGGAACAAATTATATGTTTTTGCAGCAGGCCCCGAGTAACAAAGTGCCTAAAGATACAATTTAAAACTGATTCTTTGCTAAGTTGTCTGTAGGCACAGCACTGGTTCGCACCTTGCGTTAGGAGCCTTTTTATGCCTGAGTGATTCACCGGTCTGTGTTAGGTGGCTTAAAAAAACAAAGCAAAAAAGCATTCCTCTGAAAATGGCCGGGTACAAGGATTGGACTGTTTGCAAATGAGGTCCAGTGTGTTTTATAGTTTTACAGAAGAGACTATTTGTTGTGTTTTGGTCCCTGCTGTTTTTGCTGTGTATCTTTGTACGTGCCCTTTCGCCCGCTCTCCACGTTCTCCAGTCTCTGTTATCACGTTTAGTGTTAGTCCTCATGCCGAACTGTCTCTTGGATTTGTTTTCGCACATTTCCTATTTTTGTTCCTTTCCCTCCTTTTTGTGATTATTTGCCTCATTAGGTTCATCTCTCCATCTGATTGTTTTCCTCTGTGTTTCCTTCCCAACTGTGCCTACTTACTTATCACGCCTGCGTGTGTGTGTATCTATATTTGTGCAGTCCTGTGTTTCCCTTGGCCTTTGTCTTTGATCATCTGTACATTCATGTCTGATTCCTCATGTTTCCTCCTTTTGATGATTCCCATTTTAACTCCTGGACCTTGCAACTCTTTGGATTCCTGGATAAGCAATTAAAAAGTCTATCACAGGGCTAACAGAGAGAGACAGACAGTCATTCACGCTCACATTCACACATGAATCAGCTATGCACAATTTCCAGCCCAGGACCTCCTTGCTGTGAGGCAACAGAGCCGATCACTGCATCTCTGGTATCACAGGTATGGCTCCAGATGCCCCACCCACCTGCTGAGCTCATTTCCTACAATGGATGAACTGAGGGGCTGCATCAAGGCCCACCATAAGATAAATAAGGATTATTTGGAACTATGAATTTTGCAAAAGCTAGAATAACACTATGGAGCTGGAAATTAGCGTAATAAGTCCTCCATAACCTCCAAATAAACTTTTTTTTTTAAAAAGCAAACTAAACTTGCACTAAGGTGCCCCTCTTTATAAAAGTAATGGTTTTATTTATTTATTTTACCACAGATTTCTGTGTTTGCGTGTCCCAGATTTCACAAATTGGGACAAACAGTAACAGTTAAAAATGCCTGTAAGGGATTCCAGCACAGCGGTGTTCTCCATAAACTGCTACTTTGAGATGGTTTCAAGAGACATAAAAGAATATTTCTTTTGTTTGCAACAAATTAAAGCAGGATGCATGAGATGGCCTCTAAGTCATTTTGTGGGAAAATAAATACTTTTTTTTTTTTTCATTTTGGGGATGAAGGGTGACACGGGAGGAACCGAGCTCATTAAAAAATAATGTCTTCGGTCGTGTGGACTGTCAGAAGTAGGGCTGTCACCCGTGACCCATTTTGGACTCACAATCAGTTTTGAGAGACACAAACTCAAACAGAAAGCTGAACTCTCACTGAGTACTCACAAAAACCGCAGTCTCACGATGTTCCTGAATGCGTCTGGGTGGATGAAGCTCAGGTGTTTTGACTTCGTTATGATTCTGAAAGTTAACACATTCGGTCACGTTCTCATTAATATAAATGACTGGCTTGTAATTATGGGGTTTCACAGTTATCCTGCCAGTTATACTTACATCTCGCTGAGTTCAGGTAGGTCAGAGAAAGCGAAAGCACCGATACTCTTCAAAGCAACATTTTTAGATATTAATCTGAGGGAAACACAAGAATATGATGTATGTATTAAAAATGCAGTCAATTATTCATTCCCACTCATTCTTTGGAGTGTTTTGTCTCCGCCACCCTGGCATGCTTGCTACTCAACTATTTGGGTGATCTTCCTCAGAGGCTGGAGCTCTTCATGTTCCATTACAAAGACTAAACACATTAACATGTTGGATAAAACCTGCTTTATGCAGTCAGTCAGCTTTTAGAAATCAGTATACTCACATTTTGGTGAGGCGCGGGAGGCCAGCAAAGGCAAACGCACCGATGCTCTCCAGCATGTCGTTCTCTGATATGGTGCTAAGATTGGCAGTAAAGGCAAGAAAAGAGTTATTTTAATTTGGCTAAAAAGGTAACATACACATGCAAAATACATGCAATTCATGTGGTTTAAAAAAATCACAGGGAGCACCCGAGACAAACACTGCAAATAAATAATGAGACAACAAAATCTGTTATAAAAAGATTTCAGTCTATTTTAGCCTGTGATTGTTTCCTTTGCACGGCAACATGTAAGAGCTAAAATGATCGGGTAGTCAGTCAGCATCTGCAACTATTTTTAAATTTTGAAGCGTACTTGAAAGTGGTGATCAATGTTTTTAATCACTAATGAAAATCGTTAGTAGCAGCAGAAAAAAAGACCTGTTTAATTTGAAATAAACCCCCATCTGTTAATTGTTTGCTAATTATGAACGTTATTATGTAGAAACACGGGAGATGACCTCAGTGCTGCTGTATACATTGACATAAGCACAAAATGAATAAGTCTAACTGTTGGCAAATATGAATTTAGACTGAGATCATTTGTATGTCTTGCACATAAAATTGATCTGCACATTAAGCTGTGTTACCAGGAATAGCACTGAATTATTCCCAGTCTGTTTGGATGATCCATATCTCGTGTGTTTTGACCTCCTCAGTACATTATGCTCCGCATCAAAGAACAAACACAATCGACAGGGGCACACTTACAGTTCCATTAGGTGCTGCAGGCTGGAGAGGGCGCCCTGCTGGATCTCTCTAATCTGCGTCTGCTTAACTTCCCTGTTGATGCAGAAACAGCCACTCACATCAGCTCTCAGCACTACAACACCGATCGCAGGGATCGCAGGGCTTTGTGTGCATATTGACCAGTGAAGAAAGTCAGTTGCTCATTATGTGAAGGGAAACTACACAAGTTCCCAGGCCTCTTGTGCGTGTGGTTGCTGTGGATTGCATCAAAATGGTCATCCGTTGCTGCATACTTGCTGCATCCTTGTAAATATCCCCACTGTTCCCGAGCCTTGACCTTCGAGCAAAATAGAGCAGATGAGAACACACGCATCGCCACCTGGGAGTTCACAGGGCATCTCTTGGGATATTTGCTTCTTCTGCCACAAAGTGTGTCCTTGTCTTGCGTGTGCGGCAGATGTATTTACTCACAGGCCACGTGCTTTTTTTCTTTGTTTTTGTTTTTTTTTTTGGTTTTTTGTGAGTAAGATTATGTTAAGCTAAACTGTTCCTGTGTACGTCTAAATAGAAGTTTGCATAAATGCTTTGGGCAGTTCTAATCTTTACCTCACCCTGCCTCTTTCTCTGCAAGGCCTTGAGATTCCTTGCAAATGTTTAGGCAGCCAAAGCAAAAAAAGTTACTGTTTACTATGAATTGCAATCACCTTCAGCTCTGCGCAAGCGTGCGAAAGACACCTAAATCAATCGCATCAACTTTAAACAACCACTGGAGGTTAAAGTGACTCCATGAAAGGCGAAATAACTCCTGCTGAGACTTGTGCAATTCTTCTTTCTTAGTAACAAAATCTGCAAGCTAATAACCCAAACGGCCCCGGTGAGGAACACCGACTTTAAACTCCCCCCTTTGTTTGTTTACAAGAAAACTCCACAGGCAGTCTTTAACCTGTGGCCACCTGCTCAGCGGCCAACAATAAGTAGCTGCGGCTGCGCTGCAAGACGTGGAGGATGAGCGGAAAAGCTTTGCATACATTCCCTGAGTCAGAACTGATCCACTCGTCCAGGAGATGAGTGAGGATTACACAGGAATGCCCAAATGATTGTGCACGTTCACGAGATGGGATTCGGATTTGTAAACATTTCATAATCGCAGTATTGCTTTAAGGTGGCGAACGGGTGGTGGGATTTATAGATGCATTTGCTGCATTACTGACATGTCAGTCAGAGGGACGTTACCAGTTTTACAAATCAAAGTCAGTTTGCTCGTCATTTGGAGATCTGCTCAGACTACAGAACAGCAGCGGCTATGCTAGATGTGTTTTGCGGTGATTCCACTATATGTATTATTTCAAAGCTTCAAAGCAAACTTTCAAGGCACCGAAAGTCTGAAAAAAAAAAACCCTTGAATTACATCACTTCGTCTATTTCAAACTGGATGTGTGGAGATGTGGGCATTCAAAAAGGAATGGAAATCTGTTAAGCTGCATTATTTCTGGGGTCGTTAGTTTTGTAAAGCTCGGTCCATAACAAAGGCAAAAACTTTGCATCTTTTGGACTCTGCTGCTTCGATTTGGACCGTTCCTTACTGTATCTTTCTCTTGTGAGTTGCAGAGAGAGACAAATGTAAGCACACCATCAAAATACAGCATTCAAATAATTAACACCAAAAAAGAAAGGTGACAGAAAAGTGACAAAATTGCCAGATAGGAGGAAAAAGACTGGTGCATACATCTCCTCAAAAGCTTATTCTAGGGGTTTTCCATGCAGGCAGTAAACAGAACGGGGATTAGTTTGGACCTAAGCAGCAGCAGCATCACTGGCTTCACTTCTCTACAAATTTCCACACCGTTGTTTGAAAGTTCAGCCAATCCTCTACTTCATCCTCCACAGCAGTTCATTATGATATTACACAGCAAGTACACTGCAGAGTAACAGTTTAGTTCTGGCACTTGCTGCCCGTCGTAGTTTACTATAACTTAACGATGACGGGGAAAAAAGTTGGCATTACACATGAATTTGGAGGAATTGTGTTGGAGAATGTGGAGGTGAAAAAAAGCGAGGTAAACATCTACAACATAACCACTGCATCCACTGTGTGTGTGCGCGTGTGTGTGTGTACTCACAGGCACTGGGCGCTGGAGATGTTGGAGGGAAGCGCCGTGACTCCAGATGTCAGCAGGTAGGACGGGCACACAGTTTGTTTGGCCAAACTGGGCTGAAATCCAGGTCTGATGTCCATTTCAGAGCCGCGCGCCGAGGCTGCTGCCGTCTTCATCGTAACAACCAGCAGCATCATGAGTATCATCACCGGCATCATTTCAGCCTGCCTGGGTCCACAGAGGGGTTTCACTTTTCTAGTGTGTCTTCTTTTGTGTCTTTTACTCTGATATTGTCTCAGGCCCACACTCCACATTTGATATGAATGCTTTTGCCCATGTATCCGCTCAGGGTTCAGTGGCAGGTCAGCTAGAGAGAAATGTGAGGTGTTTTGGTGTTTTCTGTCATGCAGTGGTGAATGCTGGGGGCGTGCGAAAAGCTCGAGGGAGTCTGAGGATGTAGGAGGTCTCTGCTGGGTGGAGTTATGTGTGTTTTTCTACTGTGTAACAACTGGCAGAACAGAGTATACATCTTGATAGGATATCAATAACTGGTGTTCTATGACCTTTGAATTATCTCCTTCAAAACTAATCACATAAGGAAGACATGAGATTCGAATGCTAGAGAATGGCTCAGAGAGCAGTGAGTGTGTGTGTTTTCATATCATCAAATGGTGCACAACCCTTTAATAAAATGCTTCTAATTTCCCATAAAAAAATAAAAAGTAAATGAATATAAAAATCTACATTTGTCCTCATATTTAGGAAAGACCATTTTTGCTAAATCAAGCTAGTTCAGGCAGCCCATGAAGGCAGATCACTTAATCTTAATGCCATCTCACATCAAGTGATGGCTCAGCGTGGGGGGGGGGGGGGGGGGGGGGGGGGGGG
>JAVDPK010003012.1:7647-27080 GCA_034780415.1 Cichlasoma orientale | reverse complement strand
AGCTACCCCCCCCCCCCCCCCCCCCATACATCCACACACATCCAACTGGCTATCTCATATAGCTGCTTTAGTCTGCCTGCTGTGCATCTGCAAGCCTCTTTGCAACCCAAGTCCACACCAGTTCCTTGTGTGTTTGCTGCATCTGACTAAATCAATCTCTCTTTATCATCTCTGTTGCCATGTGTCCCCTGCCTTTCCATATACTGCATACACATGGAATAGTGGTGAAGTCCTTGAACGGAGCAGTGACACAAATATTAATGAGTCTTCTGTTGACTAGACTGGTCCTCACTGAACTGGTTAAAATGCTTTAGTGCATGATACAGCATTTTTTATAGTGTTGCTATACCAATATGCAGCACAACATACACTCACCGTCCATTTAATTATGTACACCTGAACGACTGCTCGTTGCAACTATCTAATCAGTCAATCACATGATAGCAACTCAATGCATTTAGGCATGCAGACATGGCCGAGACAGCCTGGTGAAGTTCAAACTGAGCATCGGAATGGGGACGAAAGGTGATTTAAGCGACTTTGAAGGTGCCATGGTTGTCGGGCTGATCTGAGTATTTCAGAAACTTTTTAAAACAGCCATCTCTAAGATTTACAGAGACTGGTCTGAAGAAGAGGAAAATATCCAGTGAGTGGAAGTTCTCCGGGCAAATGAGTGGTGGCTACTCTCTTTAGGGGGTCGCCACAGCAGATGATCTATCTCCATCTCACCCTATCCCCAGCATCCTCTTCTGTCACACCAACACTCTGCATGTCCTTTTTTTTTAGTCAGCTGATTAGTGTTAAAGGTAAAGCTTGTACCAGATGCTTGGAGGTTAACCCAAAGGCTCCTTTTTAACAATATCCAGCTAACTTGTCTGAAAACTCTGTTGTATTAGAAGGTTTCGGGAAACTGTGTTTTCTGGGTATTCACACTGATCTTCATTTTTTTTGTTTTTGCCTTTAGTTGCATACCTAAGTGTGGATCTGCATATTTACAGCTTTGTTGTAGCTATTACAGACCTCAGGGAGTACAAATCATTTTTTTTAAGCATCATGTCACGCTAGCAAACTAACAGCAAAAATAAGTCCAGGGACCAGGTGTGAATCTGTTTTGTCTCTTGTCTCATATTTGTGTTAAATGATGAGCACACTTCGATAATAGTGGACATAATATTCCTTTCTTCCACGCTCTCCTCTCACGTCAGCAGGACATGCAGCCAGCTTGCAAGGACACTCTGCATTCAGGATACAGGTACACACACACACACACACACACACAGACACACACACACACTTTTACAGCAAACTGACTTTTTTCCATTTGACATTTTCTTCTTTTAAATGTTTAGCTTCTGCTCTCCTTTCATGTTGTCGTCTCTTGTATTTATACATTTGTGTGTACGTGCGTGTGTGTGTGTGCAGTGTGGGAACTTCATGTGGTCGAGGAAAAGTGCTCCTTGTAATTTATTCCAAAGCAGGAGGAAAAATGCAGCCTTGAGCTCCTGACACGACCACACACACTCTCCCTCTCTCTCTCTCACACACACACGAGGATACACGCTCCCACAGTTGCTTGCTTATACACGAGGCAAAAAAAGAAACAGAGGGAAGGAGAAAGGATATGTAGAGTCTAACAAACACAGCTGGAGGGAGTGGAGATGAAGGACTAAGCAAGGAGAGGCAGTGCAGCACCTGTGTGCATATGTATGCTGCACCTGATATGACTTTGTGGATTAATCTGTTCCTGATTGTTTGACACCTACACAAGGGAGGATGAGAAATATTGGCGAGTTCCTGCCCTTTTTTTTGTTTCATTTAAAAAAAAAAAAAAAAGCCAGTGCATGTTTGCAATTAAAATTCTTTTTTTGAGAAATATATTTAGCACTCTGTTTAGCTGATCTCATTTCAGCGGTCTGCTACTGATTCAGCGAGACAGCAAGCCACTGTAATTGTCCTGATATCCCCTTTTGATTGTGCCTGAGAGAAGCCAAAATGAAAAGGTGTACTAATGATGATGCTGAGCAAATATTCAGCTTTAGAAATGAACCTTTTTTCACCGTGTATGTGTCTGAAAAATCAATCAGTGCCTCCCACCAGACGCCCTCAGAATCAGATGATTTTCTTTGTGCAACAACTGTAACTAAGGTTTTTTTCTTTTTTTTTTTACATTTTCATACCAGGCTCATCTTCTAGCCGTGATTCTTTATGTGTCAAAAGAATTTTCTAATACTCATATTGATGAAACACTTCGGTCCTGAAGAACTTCTTTTTTTCAAAATCCTTGCAGAACAGCATGCTGGAATTGCACGCTGGAGGGTCTCCTCTCATATGCTATAATTTATTTTGACCAGCCACCTATCCCACATGATGATATGAACCATGAAATTGAACCCGAAATACACTTTTAAAGTGTTTTCTCAAATGAATCGTGCTAAAATTGATGAACTCTACATCACGGATGTACAAACACCGGACACTGGGTCCACCTGGACCGCTTTGAGCTGACCGGAAGACAACAGTAAATCAAATAATCCCTCGTTACAATCAGGTATGCAGAAGAGCATCTGTGAATGCACAAACCATTGAACCTTGAAGCAGATGGGCTACTAAGAACAGGAAACCGAGGCTGGATGTGCAGCTGACAAATCTGCAGCAACTGTATGATGTTAATCTTAAAATTAAGGCGGTTCTAAAGGCAAAAAGGGTGTCCAGCCCAGTAATAGTGAGGTGTACCTAATGAAGTGTCCAGGGAGTGTACATTGATGCAGCTTTGCTATTGAAATTATGATATATATCTCATCATATTGATGCTCAGAGTTCATTGCTGAATTTTGCATGCCTTCATTAAATATGCAAAAAAGAGAAGCTGACTCTGAGGGCGTCAGAATGGGACTTTTTTCAGATTTTGTTGATTTTATACAGAACTATACTATAATATTCTGAGTCATGCTTTTATATCAGTGTATTGCAACATATAAAATCCCCCTGAGGTCCTTGAAAGAATTTTTCCCGTAGACCACAATTGTAAAAATGGACAGCTGCAAACTGTCAACAGGATACCCGTAAGTGCAAACAAGGTCTTACTACTGCTTCTGTAATGACATTTGTAATGGTCCACGTAGGTGGTGGGTGGTGAAGTTGAACAGTTTATAAGATAAAGCAAACAAGAAGACAAGTTTAAATATGCCGTGTGTTTATCAGAGATATCAGTGGTGTAAATGTGGGTGTATGAGCATGGTGAGATGGAGGATGTTGTTGGAGCGTGAGTTGAACAAAACTAACACAAGTGTGTGCAGACAGTGATGAAGAGGAGCTAGAATGAGAGTGAGACAAAGAAAGTACGCTGGAGAGGACTTTTTTCTTCTGGTTCCCCAGACGAGGTGTGCCATCACACAGCTTTACCCTGTTACATTTAGGGACATCTGGGAAAAAAAAGTTATTAGCTGCAATTCCTGTTTTATGCCTGTCAAACTGTGTTGCGTTTGGCACGTCTGCATACATTCAACTAAAACAAATGGGAACAAATGACATGTTTTTGTGACTCAAGACTTTTGCACAGTACTGTATAGATAAGAGTTTAAACATTTGTGCATACAAACACAGATATTTTAGAAAATTTGCATTAATTTGAACAGTCATACTCTCAAATTCAGAAAAATAATCAGCAAAATACTTTAAATAATTAAATCCTGCCTTTCTTACTGTCTTAGGTAGCTTACTCAGTAAAGGAAAGCATTTTTATCTGTATTGTTAGTACTTTTACTTCAAAAATGAATGTGAAAGCTGATGACACATGATGCCAAAAAGCATAAAGGCGTTTTCAAATGCTCAGTGTTCTGAGCCGATCTTATCCCAGCGTCGGCTCCAGCAATAAAAGCACGGTCATCTGCAAGAGAGCAGTACTGTGTGGTGTTTAATCACAAGGCACTACTGCAAGATTACCTCTTTTTTTTTTTTGCTTACAGTGTCATTAGCTGGACCTCTAATTCACACTGATCCCGGGAAACCTGGATTCTAATACTTGCAAATGGAATGAGCTACAAATAATGTGAAATTACGTTTTCCGATGTCACTGGAACATTTTTAACGACTATATTTATGTGCCTGCAATCCCTCTTGCACGATTTTGGAAATTTCTGAACATGTACAATCTGTGTATTATCTGTCTGCCTGAAAACAGATCTCAATCTCAATGACACGACCTGTTTAAAGAATTTTCTGTCGGTACTAATAATCTGAAAAAAGAGAGAAAAAAATGTAGAAGCTTTTGACTGATTGACCACTGTCAAGAAACAGCTACTTTGTATTCACTCTGTAAATATAGCATGGCTCTGTCTTTATCTTTGTGCTAGCTGTGGCCAAGGACAGCAAAGCAGCAGATGGCTACAG
This sequence comes from Cichlasoma orientale, assembly GCA_034780415.1. Lineage (NCBI taxonomy): Eukaryota > Metazoa > Chordata > Actinopteri > Cichliformes > Cichlidae > Cichlasoma > Cichlasoma orientale. The sequence goes on along the minus strand of JAVDPK010003012.1, from coordinate 22,691 downwards.
CCTAACACGAGCCTTTTGTTGAGCACAGACTGTTCTGCAAAGACAAAAAAGAAAGCAAGAGAAACAGCGAGAACAAGATAATGCGACTGGGGAGGTGTTTATTGAAATAGCAGCTCTTTGTATGTTTCACCTGAGGATGCAAGCTCAGCTCTGCAGTCTCAGGGATCTTTCATCCAGCAAACAGCAGCTCTGCAGAGACTTTGCGTTTACAGCATAGCACCATACTTCAAAGCCCTGTTTAGTATGTGCGGTGGGGTATTTTTGTGTCTGCAGTCCCAGTAAAATAGCATGGGACTCGCAATGAAAGAGTTGCTTTCTTTACTTATTTTGATGAAACAAAAGTTGAAAGGATAAAACAATGTGGATAGATGTGAAACTTATATTCTGTGAACATACAGAAATGCCCTTAATTTTCATACAAGTTAGATGGGAAGACTCGCAACACTCTCATGTCCCTTAAATAAGATTTGCTGGAACCAACAGACACGAGTGGCATCAATCTCCTCATTATTTGAAGATCTGCTCCCTGATTCGCTGCTACTTTTGCCTTGTCTTAATTAGACACTCATCTGATCTCAATATAGCTGTTGGGGGGGGGGGGGCTGATAACAGGCGCTTTGCTTTAATGATGTCCGCAGGCAGGTGTGAAGTGAAAAACCAACACGCAAAGGCTCACTTGGGTAATATTTTATTTACTCATTAATCTTCAAAACTATTTTTCATAATAAATTTCCACTTTATGTTCATCAAAGAACCGTAACAATAAAAATAAAAGTAAATACTGTAGAAAAATTGTACATATAGAAAATAAACATGGTTAATGAACACCTAGATGTAGAATAATCCCATTGGTTGAGACGCCTCCTTTGTTTTCAGATGGCAACACAACAGAGATAGAGGTAAAGGAAAGCGCCAGACATGGAGGAGAAGGGAAACGTAGTAAACAAGAGGGAAACAAGAAAGAGGCAGATCAAAAAGGCCAGTTAAGGATGGAGAGAATAAGGGAAAATGTTAATTTTGACATTTATACTTTGAAATCTCACACACAGTCGGTTTCATGTCCTTCCTTACCCTGGTCTGTTTTGCATGCATCCGACTGGTTAGTTACATTGCTTGGAAGAACTGGAGGGGCTTGTTCGTGTCATGGCACTGTTTGTATCTTGTGGGGCTACACTTATTGAGTTGCAGAGGGCTCAGACACTGTAAAAGTCCATAAACAGATAATTCACCATCGCCCATAAGAAACCCATCTGTCTGTCGAGTATTGGTCATGTCATGAGTATCGATTAATCCGGCAACCAACAGCAATTAATACATGAGGATGCAAAGAGAAAGAGAGAAAAAGGGAGAGCCAATGAAATCAAAGCAACTCAAGTTGTCATATAGCCAATGGCATCAAGAACTGGACTTTTCTATCTATTAGCAACACATGGTAACATTTACTTTGTTCTGTTTTTCTTTTCCTCAGCTGGTTTTTGCTATGAAAGGTGGTTGGTTAGTGTAGGTATAGTGGGCGTGGCCTGTAAGACATCAGGCTAGGAAACAGGACGTGGCCAATCGTGGGGCGCGCGCGTCCAATGGCAACCCACGACACCCTCCTCCTTTCCCCACAGACAAACCTACCACCTTTGGACTTAGTGGGACACGCCACCACTCCACAGCACAGCTCGGGCATGCAGCACACTCGGGATGGTCACACTTTGTGGATGAAGATTTGATCTGAGAGTCGGTTTGGCGATTGAAATCATTGTTGAATCCCACAGACTGAAAAACCATTTGAAGCGCGTACTCGGAAATACTTCAAGCCAAGGTGGTGAGTTTATGATGGTGGTGCGTCACGGTGTAACCTCTGGAGTTTCAACGCGGTATAAATCACACGGAGTAAGATAATTCACGTGCAATAAGGTCCCCCCTCCCTTCCCCAGAGTCTATACTGCCCAAATGCTCCTCATATTCATCTTTATCGTTGCCATAACAATTTTCATTATGAGCTTTGTCTTTTTCACCAATGTCTTCTTGTATAGTCCTCAATGTCAGTTATGAAGATATGGTGCGTCTTTAGCATTGCAGGTAAGTGTATGTCTGCGTGTGTAGCGAGCGTGTGTGTGTGTGTGTGTGTGTACAGTGTATGCATGTGTGTGTGTGAGACATCACAGTCACGCACAACTGGTGTCTGTAGGTAGCATCTGAAGTCTCCTGTCCAGGAAAATCTCTTTCAGTTTTTCACTGATTCCACTGTTCTGTGATTTTTCAAGGCGCCGTAAAACAGCAGCGCTGCAGCGTAACAACCACATCCCATCCATTATATTAATGGTGCACCAGACCTGCCGCTGCCTATTTACTCGTAACTCACTGTCTCTCTGGCTACACCCTGAATTCCTGTCGTGCTGTCTGGGGTAGACTTGGACCGTTGGTGTGCTTGTTTCCTCAGCATCCTCAGTGATTCTTCGAGCCCCGTCTGCTAACAGGGAGGAAGGCCAAGAAGCTTGGAAGAGACACTTGGTGCTTGTCTTGGTGCTTTTACAGCTTTGTTCTAGTGCTCTGCCTCTCACGCAAACACTCTGTCTGCCATGTGCTTCACTTAAAGTCTTCCTTGACCTCTCTGAGTCCAACTGGAGAGGTCCGACTGTGGCAGGGGAGTCTTTTTCTTTTTTTTAATCAGGCTGACCCAAAATGGTTCTTAACTGGGAGTTGAACTGGTGCTTTCTAAATCATTTGGAATGGTGTTTATGTTCATAAAAGAAGCCTCTCACAGAGGCTCTGCTCATTGGTAAATACTGTACAGTAAGGGCTCATGCCCTCAGGCCAGTCTGTGTGTATGTTTGTGCTTGAGTGTGTGTGTGTGTGTGTCGACTTGTTTGTGTGTATGTTTGTGCTTGCCAGCATGTGTGCAGGTGTCTATTATTGGAGAGTAAACATTAAGATCAGCATGTCTATGTCATGTGTTTGTGTGCATTTTTTTCTTTTTGAGAATATATCTATTTATGTACATATACCGTTATATATAAAGGTGTATGCGTATATGTCTGTGTGTCAGAAGTCATCTGCCTCAGACATAGTACTCCTTGTCTTTGTTCTTCTTGTTTTTGGAGATCTTGGCAATGCCCAGCGGCTTGTCCTTGGCGCTGCCATTGGGCTGTGTGGCTGAGTTGCTGATGTAGTTGCGGCTCTCGTCCACGTGGTAGGAGCCTTCGTCGCGGTTGCGATACTTGTACATGGCGTAGAGAAGGATGAGGATGCAGAGGGCGGCGGCTGCTACAATGCCCACCACCATGCCCGTAGTGCTGCTGCTTTCCCGCACCACCTCAGACGGACCCGGGAATATCTTCACCTCTGGCAGGGGAGGGCGGGCTGTGAGGGGAGAGAGGAGGAAATTGATGTTATATTACGGTTTAGTTTATACATTATTAATTTGGACTGCCTGTGATGATGGTGGGTGGAGAACTGGAAGACACAATGGATCATGGTGATGAATTATTTGACAAGCATTTTGCATAATGCTACATGCTGGCAAGGGAAAGCTGCAGCTTAGAGCCAAAGCTGTTTACATATCATCACATAATGTGTAAACAGATTACAGTACACATTGCTTAGAGGAGGATCCAGAGCACAGGTGCATATTATATCAGGTTTTATTACATACTTCTGACACTTTACGACAGGCAGTGAGGGCTGCAGTATGGTGAGATTTCACACCATATTAAATGATTTATAATGGAAGAATTTAAATATCAAATTTTGTGGCTGTACAGAGATTAGAGGAGGGAAAAGAAAAAGATGAAGGAAGGGGGAGGTAAATAAAACGGGATATATAAAAATGAAATTTTAATGACAGCGATAAGGATGCAGATGAAGATGGGAAGAGATGGAGAGTGTTAGGTAATGCCTAAGGGCAGAAACCTGAGTGCAAATAAAAAATTAATTGTAGCGAGTGACAAAACAGTAGGAAAAAAATGAGCAGCAGTGCGTGCAGAGGACATTAAACAGGTAGGACCCCCCCCCCCCTCCCCCAGGCCCATACTGACTGAGAGAAAGCAAATGTAGAGCCACACAACAGCCAACTGAATCAAATCATACAAAATTACTATTTTAGACCACATCTTGGCAGTTTATTTTCGGGGAGTTGTTTTTTGTTCTTTTTTAAACTTGCAGGATATTGATAGCCTGACTGAGATGCCTCAGGGTTGTATTTTACCCATGTGTGACTTAAAAGCTCCATAAAGGCAGTTTCACATGTGTATTCGTGAATGGCTCTCACCTGAACTGGGGTCACAGGGGTCAATGTCTTCATCATCGGTTGGGCACTCGGCTGATGCCACCAGCAGGTCGTCTGTCGACTGAGGAGAGAAGACACACACGTATATATATACATATAAACTCATTATCTCCGTCATTTCTGAGACAAAAACAGTCGGTTCCCAGCACCGCATCTGTTTATTTCCTGTATGTGTGAGCACACAGCACCAATCTTTCGCCCACCCGTTTTCAGTTGACCATAAACACTTCTGCCTGTTACAGCCCCCAGCAATGGCAGGCGGCCAAAACCTGAGTGCCAAGAAGAGAAGAAGAAAGAAGAGGGAGAAGAGAAACACTGAATCCCTTTAAAACCACAAGGAGACCGCTTAGTTATCATCTACTACTCTCTTAACCCTCCCCTTCCTTTGTTCTCTTCTGGCCTTTCTATCTGGGTTCTGCCATCTCCATCTGATATTGGCAAGTGTTCATACGTGAGGCTGAAGACAAAATTAAAATCAGCTTTAAATATCTCTGCTAAGCATTTGAGAGTTAATTTAAATCTCCTTTATTCACATCCTCTCCATAAGCACCATATTGATTTTCTACTTATAGCCCACCTCTAACCTACACCAATCCACTAATATCTCAACGATCGCTCCTTCTCCGCCTTGCTCCCTCTCAGTGGAAAAGGCGCCCTTTTTCCTCTCCGTCCCTGCTCCTCCTGTTGCCATGGCAACTCTAAGTTCAGGCTGTTAGAAATGATGGGGAATAAAAAAAAAAAAAAGAAGGAAAAAAAAAAGGGAGTGTGCACCCTCAGTGGGGACCTGTGCGTTGATTTGCAGCTCCAGCCAGAGTGCAAGGAGAAGGGAGAGAAAAGAGGGAGGGAGTTAAAGATAGATGAATGGATAAAAGGAATTTCAGGCGGCGGCTATTGGGGAGAAAGAAAGAGAAAAGAAGACAGGAAAGGAGGAGGAGGACTTCAAAGTGCCGCGGTCTTTACTTAACACTGTGCTAATGTGCTCCGCATATTCATGAACTACTGTTAAACATCGCCTGCCTTGACGCTTCGGCATGAGAGATATTAAATGTGTGAGCGTGTGTGTGCATGCGTGTGTGTGTTTTAACCACACTGGGTGCTCGGTGCCAGCATTAAATTAAAATTGGATTGTGATGCATTGCAGTGGATGTTAGTAACCCACAGAATAAAAGAGAGGGGAGAGAGCAGTGGAGCCAAAAAGAGAGAAGAGCACCAGAGGAGGATTCAGACTAAACCGAAGGAGAAATCTAAACCAAATCAAAGCGCTGTGATGTCTAAGCTAGGACAGGAATAGCAAACAGAAACTCATTAAACTGCCATTAAACCTTGCACTCTCTTCTTCTCTTTACAGGAGAAAGTTGCGGAGAAGCAAGCCCTCTAAAACAGCCTGCACTGGCCTTCTATGTTGTTAGTCCTAACAAGTCTGCTGTAGTCCAGTTTGGCCTACAACTTACATTAGGTTACTGATGCTTGACCCGTTCTCTTTCCTCGGCTGCCTTTCCAATCAGTTCTGCCCACTGGGCTGTCAAATGCTGCTAGGGCGAGCTTAGCTTCTGGAATCCAGCCAGTCAATAAGCCCTTCTGTGCCTTTGCCAGGACTCAAATAGCACATGAACCAATCAGGCCGCAGGAAACACACCACCCCTGACATCTGTCACTGATCAATTCTGAGCCGCCATGCTTGATTTTTGATTATGTGCCTTCCGCGGGCACCTGGTTTGAATTCTGACTTTGGCTAAAACAAAGGCAGAGAAGCACATTTTTACAAGGTCCCTCCTCTGATCTGTGACATCACCTTGTCAGCTGACCACCCCATTCAAATAGAGGATGCCAATCGGAGTATTGATCCACTATCGCATGGGAGACAGTGAACACAAAGAAAAATGGGGACATGCCAAACACAACTTAAATCTCATTGATTACCCACAGAAGTTTATAGAAAATCTGCCAAAACAAGTGTATGCCCAAGGAACCTCCGCCCCTCTGCCTCACCCTCCTTCTGTCCCTCCTTCTTTGTCCCCATCTTTTCATAGTCTATCAATAGAGCATGCTGACATAATAATGGACATAGATGAACACCGATAGGGAGGAAAAAATAGATACAAGTGGACAAAGAGAGCATGACAAGAAGAATATCTGCATGCTTAAAGAGTAAAATTTCTACCTGAGCAGCCGAACAGTGCCAACGACCATCCATGCCTCCCTGACTGCCTAGTTCACACATAGTAGCTGCACTCAGTCCTCACACTCTCTTGCAGAAGATTCAACAGCTTGTCTGCTACTTCACAACTGGAAATCACACACACATGTACACACACAACCTCTATAACAGCCAAACATGCTCCATTGATCTATTTCTATTTAAACACATCTACACAGACGCACAAGCATACACCAAATCAGGCTGAAGTTGGCAGGCTGATGAAGAGATCCTGACGAGAGAGGAGAGGAGCTAGCTCCACTACTGCAGATGGTGAGATAGACTCATACACCGCCTGCATTAACAGCCTATCACTGGAGCTCAACCACAGACAGGGAGGGAGGGAGGGAGTGGGGAGGGAGAAGAGGAGGGGGGTGACGAGTAAATATGGAAAGATATGAAGGGAGAGAAAGAGCAAAGGCAAAGCAAAAATAACCGAGGAAAGAGGGAGAAAGTATCTCCAGAAGATCGATAATAAGTAGAAGAAAGGCAGAATGGAGACAAAGATGTGAAAGATGGAGAGATAACGATGCAGGCAGGGAGGAAAAAAAGCAGCTGGAGAAAAGAGGAGAGGCATGAGACATGGAAGTGCCTGGGTCAGCTGATTCCTGATAGCCAATTGGGCACAGCTCCGAGCCTCGGGTTTCTTCCATCAGTCTTCCCATCAAACACAGGTACACACAAACACGTGAACGCACGCAAACACACATCCACCGACAGACACGGAACATCAAAACCAAACTCGAGCTCTGTGACTCAGAGCAGCCTCTAGCATAAACACTCACACAAACTCTCCCTCTCTTCTCCTCGCTGGTGCTCAGCTGTCATGCATTATTAATCCCTTCCACTTTTCAACACGCCAAAAAACCCCGACACAGTGTGGACGTCGGGAGGAAGCACATAACATATTCTTACTGCACAAAGCGCTGACGGCAGGCGCAAACCCATGGGGTAACTTAGGCAGATCCACTCAGACACACACCCAAAGTTGAGGCGTGTGCGAGAAACCGGCAAATTGCCTGGACCCGTAGCACCTTTGTAAGACATTTCTCACTGCCCCTCCTCTGATGCAATGTGCTGCAATTCAACTTATTGTTCCCGATCCACCTGAGTGTTTGTGTGTGTGTTCAATGTTTTATGTGTGTGTTGGTTAAGGCCAGATTGGTTGCCAGGCAACACTAGGCAGCCTCAATAGGGAAGCTGTAGATTCTTCTTAAACAAGACAAACACACACACGCACACAAAAATAGAGTTTGGGGGCCAGCAGGAGTGATTTGACTTGCACAGACCAGCAAATGCACGTGCTGCGGTATATTGAGCATATAGTGGGTCTGACCCACTTCTCATACTGACTGCGCTGAACAGCTCTGCACCCCAGATTCAGCGCTCACATCAGTAAATCACAGGCGCAGGAATAGTTCATTTAAATCACATACACAGGGATTGATTGAGCAGTGAAGAGTGTGAAAAAAAGGCCCTGTGACAGCACCGTCACTCTGCAGCGTTATCCCTCCAGCTCTCATATCCATTATTGATGCCTGAGGCTTAGCTCACAGCTCTCTGCGTTCTATTATTTATGTCTGAAACAGCTGGCGGTTTATTCACAGAGGAACTAGTCTCTGTGGGAGTCTGGCTGGGAGAGAGAAAGCAAGCAGCGGGTAGTGGGGTTCACTATCTCCATGGCAACTTGTAAAAAAAAAAATAAAATATTTTTTCAGTGCTGCTGGCGCACAGTTTTATAACACAGAAGAACTGCAGCACACAGACGCCCACTAAGAGCCTGATAACATCTCCATAGTGATCTGAACAATAGAGCAAAAGCGTCTGCGATGTACCTGCTCACACTGTATACGCTGACATTAGCATGTCTTCCAGCTGTAGCCGCTATATTACATCTATATGCCTCAATAACAATTATGTGTTTCTATTGTCCCTGGTGCATCCGTTTACATATTATGGGAAAGCTATTACATCCTCCATTGGCACAAACATTTCTCCTGCAGTAATTTAGCAGGGAGGGACCACTTAGTGGTGAATTTCCCATCTAGTCCATTTCTATGACTGTTAGAACAGAAAGTGAGCCTTCTCTCCATTAAATACACCAGTAGTTGGCCACTCATCTGGTTGCAATAATTCTATAAACATCTGCAAGAAAATCATTACCTCAGTAAACACTTGATGAATTTATGCTCTAAATTGCTCATTTAATGTTTTATTTAATACAGCACGTTTTTCTTTTTTAATTGGCTCCCATTTAGAGGAAAAAAGACATTAATGTGAGGTATGAATTACGGTGTGACTACCTGGTAACTGATAATTCTTCACTCCACTCTTTTCAGTCCTTATGCATTTGTATGCCACTACTTCATGTCATTAACTTTAGTCCAGTCTCTCCCATAGTTTCTCCTTGTCTCTCTGTGCTCTCCTTTCTTCTTTTCTCTTTCCCCTCACCCTGAGCTGGTCATGGCAGATGGATGGCTCTCCCTGAGACTGCTTCTGCCCAAGGGTCTCCCTGTTAAAAGGGAGTTCTTCCTTCCTGCTCTTGCGAAGTGCTGCTTACAGGGGATTGACTGATTGTTGGGGTTTTTACCTCACAATATGAACCAACTATTGTTGTTAATTGGCACTACAGTATATCATACAATAGTAGGAGTGTGCAGTGCCAAGGACAGCCAACATGCTCAAGTCAAAGCTTCAAAATAAGAAACTAAAAAGCAACATCACACTGGCTATGGCCATTTTTTATATACAGTCTCTGGCTGCAGCAGACTTATAAGACTTGTTCTGACTTTGATTCCCTTTAAAGTCAGGTGAAAGACTTTGATGCTGGAGCATCCCAGTGCCCAAGGGGCCCAAGAGGCTGACGTGTAATTATAATATTTAACACCAGAGTTTCATCTGGAAACTTTTTTGCTATACATCATGCCCGATTATTGCTAGGTAAGACAAAAATGCCTAAAAAATATTTTCAAATTTTGCCGTTCTCATCAGCCTTTGAGTGGATCTTGAGCAGTCATCATTGTTCTTTCGTTCATTTTCGTTTTTATTCATAATATGTGAGGTAAGGTTGAGATGGTTTGGACATGTCTAGGTGAGGGATAGTGACTATATTGAAGGATGTTAAATGTGGAGCTGACAGGCAAGAGGAAAAGAAGAAGACCAGAGAGAAGATTCATGGATGTAGTAAAGGAGGACATGCAAAGGGTTGGTGTGACAGAGCACGATGCTAGTGATAGGGTGAGATGCAGGCAGATGATCCCCGTGAGCAGTCGAAAGAAGAAGTGTGATGTCATATCCTGTGCTTATTTTTAATGTCTTTAATGCATTATGTGAAGGACTGCACATGAAATTCACTCCTTGAATAAACCGAGTGGAGCTCAGAGCGGAGTATAAAACAATCCCACTTTTCCTGTTATATCTTGCCATCCTTGATTAACGGGCTGTGAGCATGCTAATCCTCTTACTGAGTGCTAAAAGAAACTTATCAAAGCAAATTACCACTTTTTAATTACCTATTGTCACACCAAAAGAAGATATCTGAGGAATTACATTTGAACAGTAGATCTTTATGTGCCCACACAGCTTGGCTTTAATAGGTTTTCCTGACATGAACTGACACAGAAACGCATGAAGATGCAATGCTGCTCTGACCTGCTGTGTTGCACCCTGCTTCCTGTTAGTGGCTGTAGTGGTTGTGATATCACTGATGGAGGGGGCGGAGTCTGAACGGTTGCCTCCGGCCGCAGCACTGGACTGCGGGGTGATTGAGGAGGATGGCATATCGCCGACAAGACGTGCGCTGCCCTCCACTCTGATGTGCGGGTGCCCCTCAGCGGCCATGTTGAGGATGCGGAGGCCGTTATAGTAAAGGCCAGACAGCTGTCCCTGGAACATGGCTGCACCTCTCTCGCCTCCACCAACGCGCACTGTTGTCTGGCTGTTGAAGATGGTCAACTGGCGGCCTACGCGAACACACACAAACACCCGCAACCAAACGCACAGGGAAAAAAGGTGGACAGACACGCACAAATACAGCCACACACACACACACACATTCCAGTGGTCACATACGTGCGTACATACACACAAAAGAGTGTTACACAATCCACCACCCCCAAGCCATGGTGAGAGGATGGGATAGATTATGCATGGCAGAGCAAATCGAAGCCGTGGAGAACCGTGGAGAAGGCTGAGACTGAGAGAGATAAGAGTAAGAACAGAGAGCCAGAGAAGGAGGAGGGGGTGAAGAGACTGAGAAGTTGCGAGGAGGATGAAGAGGCAAAGAACAGAAGGAGGAGGAAGAGTCAGCAGATGAGAGGAGTCAGAGGGCCCCAAGAAGACAGGGCTGACAGATGGTTGCTATGGTGATGGTTGTGCGGCACGACATTGTATTTGAAGGAGCGACAGACAGGCAGACAGAGAGACAGAGATCTAGAGAACTGTTGTCACAGCCCTATGAAGCATGCACAGGTTATAAGCTCTAGCACTGCTCACTGTTAAAGGGACTAGAGTCTAATTTAAGGAGCTCTGCTGAAGTTTAGGAGGAAAACTTTTACATTTTTTCAAAAAGAATTGCTCTATTAGTCATTTCAAATTTACATAATTCTTACATGGCACAATACTTTGCATGTACTTTAATTTGATTACAAATTTTTTTTTCAACATATAATCTTTAGTAAAATGCTTTATTGTTTACAATTTGATAAGAAACAAAATTATTTAATAAAGCATCTTTTATCAGTACTTCTTTTCTATTTTCTGATTTATTCACATTTAAATCTCTCCATCGTCCCTTTAACCTGATATTATCAGATACACACTAACAAGATACGTTCACAGGCACTACAGTTTACACAGTATTACACACTACAGCTGCCCAACTTTTAAATACTTAGTTATGGATTTAGATTTTTAGATGTTAGTTGATGGTGCACAATAAGTCAACTGTCTTCAAATTGTATTTTTTAAGCTGAAAGTTTTAAGGAATTTTAATCAGGGTTTTTACCTTTGTCGAGTAGCCAATCGTCAACTACTCGACCGAGCCGATAGGGGATTCGCTGTCTGGCGATGGCCAGGCGCTCGTTATCAATGTTGCCTTTAATTTAGAGATGAAAACACAGTAGTAATTACGCACATCCAAACTTGGTACAGGAGCTGGATACAAAAAGAACAGCAATGAAAAGAAAGTAATGGTCTGCTCATTGTTGGCATGTCACTGTGTTAAGGTCAGCTTGAAGAGAAGAGGAGCTGAATTCACTATGTTTCCACTGAGCGGACTCTTACTCTCTGTTCATTGGGTTTAATTTAAAGAGACATTTCAGGGGTTAACATCTGCAAGAGCACAGGGAAATAATGTTACAGCTGTCACATACTGCCTATATGACTGACTGAGTTTAGTGTTACATACAGGAAGATCCCTCACACACACCTCACAACAACTAGCATTTAGCATTTTAGCTAGGAGCTACCTAAAGCCTCATTGTGTTAAAGACTACTAACTAAGATTACCACTTTAAATATAAAACCCAACAAATATAAAAACAAATACTATATTCAACAAAATACACTTTTTTCTTTTTCTTATTTTTTACTCTAGTTAAACATTTATCTCCAAATATGACATGTTTTTAAATTATTATTTGACCAAAAATGCACCAGCTGTTATTATTTTCTTTTATGGTGAGAAAAACAACTGAATATTGAATATTTTCATAAATTACCTTTAACACTATTTAACAGGCCTAACATAACATAGCTGACTAGTATACAAGCTATTGTAAAACCTCATTTTATGGTTTAAAAAGTCATATTTCATGTCAGATCACACATATTTCATTTCAAACACAGTAACATAAAACAAAGCTGCAATTATATGTCTCAACCTCAGTGTTTAAATATAAACATTGAAAGAAAACACTGATTAGAAAGTGTGTTGAATTGGACTAAGGTGTAGCTGGAGCTGCCCCAGTATAGGCAGTGCTGTAATGAGTCAAAGGGTTGGGCCTATATGGGCGGGGCAGGGCCTACCTGAGGGATAACGCTCTATGACCGGCAGGTCGTCCAGCTGGAGGGTTGCATTGCCACCACTGCGGGTGAACCGAATTACGTGGTACTTCCCATCGTTGACAAACTTGGAGCTCTCCTCGATGTTGATATCATCAGTGCCGACATTAAACACTACTCTAATGTTGCCTTTGTCCTGAGGAGGAGGAGAGGTATGAAAACGTTTTATCAGTTATGTAAAGGTAAGGATATTACTAGTTTCATGTCTTTTGGGTATGCACAGCAGTGTGTGTGTGTGTGTGTGTCCAAGTGCTTTGTGTACTTTATGGTGTAAAAGGAGCTAATGGGTTTGTCCAAAAACCAGCAGTATGATTCATTTAAGTATTTGGGACATGGCTGCTTAGCCAGCAAGTAAAACTATTTAAACACTGCTAAGACGCAGCACGGTTTGGAGTAGATGACCTCTGACCCTTATCGCCACCAGTTAGTGACAAGTTGCGCTTTTTTGCAACTTCAACCTGGAGCAGTAACGGAATCGGTCTCCTGCTTTCCAGTCACAGTCTAGAGGATAACATCAGTTATTTTTGACAAAGCAACCTATCACACAAACCTGTGACAAAATTAGGTTGCTTCACATTCTAAAACATACCAATGATGCACGAAATAACAAGCTATAGCCATCTATTTTATGGATTTTAATAGTTGCAAGAGAGCTATTTCATGTTCCTATTTGAGCAAACAACTGCTTTAAACTCAGTCTGCTCAGTCATAATGCATGATTTTCTGATATTTTACAGTACAACAAAGAAGCGCTTCATTGTGAGGGCATATAAACGTGTGAAGGTGTTAGCAACCATTGTAGAGATAAATGTGAAAATTTATTTTAGGAGGTACTGCTCACCACTTGACAAGTACCCACTGCTGTGATGGTCAATAATGTCCATGTGCCTGTTACGACTGTACACGTGAAAGTTTATGAGAGCTTGCTGGGACAAGGATGATTACTGAGGGCATCCAGACCCTCAGAGAAAAATACACTACTGAATACAGTAGCTTTGTTGGCTTCAATTTATACTTAATTAGCATTTTAAGAGAACATGCTATCCTTTTCCTTATTTTCTGTCCTATACATACTGCTACAATGGTTCATGCTGGTATAAAAATGGCCAAGTTTCAAGTAATGAGGTCAGCGTATGCACAAGTAATCCCTGCGAAGCTTCAAACTGCTCTAAACAGTCAGCTTCAGATGTTTTTTCTACCTTTGGCTCCTTATGTTATCAGTGAAAGGGGACGCCTGTTATATGGTCATCTCGCGCAGGTGGCTCTGGCTGTGAGTGAGTGCCCCACCCCCTTGCTTTTCAAGCCCTCTGTTTATGAGGGAGGGCCAATCAGAAGAAAGTTGGATTAAAGGGAGAAAAACTTGTTGGATGAACTGAGGCACTCCACAAAAGCCAAGAATAACATAGTTGGGGGTTTTTATGTAGTGGAGACCAAGAATATAAATATGCAGCTGGAAAAGGGCACATCAGGTCCACTTTATGCAGGATCACTAATTTATAGACTGATAAAATCAATTAATGTAAGTATGAGGCAACGGATTAACAAACATAAACAGCTTCTGTTACTGGAAGGGAGGAATAAATGTGTCCAATTCTTTTATAATGGGATATAATTTACATATTACAATGTAAAACCAAGTATAATACACAATTTGCGAAGGCTCTGTCGTAATTACACGTATGTTTTGGCGTGCTGGACCACGGTATTATGGTGCGTGTGCACACTTGTGTACGACCTGTTAATAGATACTAAATGCACACACCTCTAACAAAAAATGTGGTCACTGGAGCAGTAGTTAAACAAATACAAACAAGAAATAGAAACAAGAAATATTGCATGAGAATGATAAATCACATATTCCCGAAAAATTTGTTGAAATGTGATCGTTTGTACTTACTATCTGCAGCTGAAGGTAGTCTCCCAGGCCGGATGCACTGTCCACCCGAAGCAGAATGGCATGTTTCTGTTGAGTGCTGAACCCGAGGGCAAGCCGGTCTGCCCTGGTGCTGGGACGCTCATTAGGGGGCCACGTGTAAATCACCAAGCCTCCATCACGGCCAAAGATGTAAGTAGTTCCAGCTGGTCCACACAGATAAAAAAAATGTAATTACAGGCACATCTGCATGTTGTAATGATGCTATCTGCCATCGTAGGTTGACCACTCCAGATGGTACCTCTATTTTTTGCTAAATCTTTTAACACACAAGGAGCATATTGCAAAAAATTAAAAAAAAGAGTTCTTCCTGCAGGCTGTTTCCCCAAATTACTTATCACCATTACTGCAGGAAGCTGATTGTGCAAGTGGCTCGAATAAATAAGAACTCATATAATTGTCTCACAGGGTGACTTAAAAACCATTATATACCTCCCTTCTAAGGCTATGGAGGATAATTTAAGGTTTAAATCTAAAGAATGTGGAGATGATTTTAACTCTCTCTCTCGCTCTCTCTCTCTCTCTCTCTCACACACACACACACACACACACACACACACACACACACACACACA
>JAVDPK010003011.1:0-59525 GCA_034780415.1 Cichlasoma orientale | reverse complement strand
AACACTCAATATGTGATATTTAAAATTGTTACATTTAAACCAACACTAATGTGGTTACATCACTTAGATGGGCCACATTGGCATAGATCATTTATCCAGCTTTCTGTATCTCCCTGACATCTTTCTTTCTTTCTTTAACTTAGAAAATAATTGAACAGGTTTTTTTTCCCCTGTTGCTTTTTTTTTTTTTTTACCTCATTGATCAAAAGTCCTATTATTCTAAACCTCTGCCTTAATGCAGTTCATCTGATGCAAAAGGGTAGTGCATTGAAAAACCTATGTTTGTATAAATTGCTCATCAGCCACCATCACCGTGCATTGTGTCATAGTGGTAGTAGTTGCGTGATTGGCTTTCTTGTGTCTCATCGCAGGAGAACAAGCACCACTCCACACCCTTTGATGCCATTGTGGACCTTTAAATGAGTACAAGCCATGGAAATTGGAGGTTCAATTTTTCTTCAGCTCCAAATGGAGCAGGTGGATAATCACCGGTGCCCTACAAAAGCAAGCTTTCATTCTCTGTAATGATCAAATCTATGTGGAAGCCATTATCCTGCTATTCTACTGAAACTCCATCAAAAATCCTGTCAGAGGCAACAGAATATTATGATTTCAATTACTGTGGTTAGATGTGTCGAACACGGTAATAACACCGAATCGGTGCGTGTGTGTGGGTGGGATGCGCTTTCAACTGTTTTACGATCACAGAGTGAAACCAGCGGACACGCTGATGGAGGTGAGATACATGGAGGTTCAAGCCATAGTATCTCTATCATAGTAAAGAAATGAACTAGATATCCAATTGAAGATGCTCAATTGACGACACTGAGGCTCACAGTAATAGTTCCTTTAGACTACTGATGGACAATTTAGCATCAAAATACTAGGCTAAAGTGTGGAGATGGAAGTGCTTGGCACCGTTCGTGTGCAGATACCGTCAAGTGTTCAAATCATACTTTTGCCCCTAAATCTTTGTACATATAAGTAATGTATGACAGTGTTAATAATAAGTTAAGTTTTCATTTAAAAAGTTGATGCACATCTTTACAGAAGGTGATACGAGGTAAAAGGTCACCTAAAATACAAATTGCCTTTTGTATAGACTACAAAATAAAAGACTGAAAAAAAAATATTTCTTTGAATACTGAAAAACAAACTATTTTTTTTTCAGCCAAGGACAGAAATCACATAGTGAAACATATGATTTTATATGAATATAGCCCCAGTGGCTCTAAGGCTTTTAACATTCACCAAAAAAAAGTTAAATATGTGGAAATATTCAAAGAAAACTCTGTTTATTAAAGATAGTTTATCATTTTTGGATCTTAGAAATCCATTCAACAGTTGCTGAGACGCCTCACTCTGAATTAAAGTGCTGGTCTGATCAACTAAGACCTCAAACACACAGGCCCGGACGCCTGTCACGGACCCCCTGGAATCCACTGATTGCGAAGGAAAAATATGTATTCGATGACCAGTTAGCGAGTGGCTGCTGGAGCTTGCTGGCAGTTGCTAGCATGAAAATGGTCGCAAAGAGGTATGCAGTGCTGCACTGACACCTCCTCGTGATTGCTTTGGTCGCCAGTAGTGTGCATGAAAGCATAGCCGTAGGAACTGGGGGACGGAGGGGGGATGTGTCCCCCCCAAATAGTAAACCCATTCCTACGCCCTTGCATGAAAGACTTCGACCTGTCTGCAAACACTTGCCAGTTCCTCTCTGAGCTGTAGTGAAATTTGAAAAAATTCAAAGCAAGCCAGAAACAGAAAAGTAAAACTTTAAACTTTTGAAATGTGTCGGTTGCAGTGATAAGGTGCAACTTTTACTTTGCAACTTTTATTCTCCATTGCCGGTTTGCGTCACACTTTGTCATGTTTCATTCAGTACAGCTCTGAGAGTACATTTGAGTGTTTGCAGACAAAGCGGTATTTTCCATGCAAACTACGGGCCACTGCTGGTGACCAAAACAATCACACGGAGGTTTTTGGCGCAGCATCCTCTTTATGTCAAATTTCACTTGGCAACAGCCGGCAACTTCCAGCAACAGCTCTCCAACTGGTTGGGGAATACACATTTTACCCTGGCGACCGATACCCAGTGCCTATATGGCTGAGCCCTAAATGATTAATCAAGACTGCAAAGATCTGCCTTAAATTTAATATATTATTATATTTAATTACAACACTGTACAGGACACAGCTGGTCATGTTGCACACCTGCACATGAAAATTCGAAATGCAAGACCCTACGACGGATTGGCGACTTGCCCAGCTTGTATCCCTCCTCTTGCCTAATGTCATGTTGGGATAGGCTCCACACCGTTATGACTTTATAAACAGATAAGAAGGTACAGCTAATCGAGGGACAGGCGGATGATAAGAAATCCTAATATGTAGGACTTGTGCGTGTATGCCGTCGGCCTCTTTGCCCTCGGAGCTTTACACATGTAGTGTTCAAGCAAATTCATCAGCCTTATGACATGCTTTGCTTGTCGGTCAGGAGTAGACTGACATGCACTTTGTTCGTTAAACCATGCAAACCCAGTGGAGTAAAACAATATCAGATTACCATGGAAAGCTAATTTGCATATTTGATAGGATGCAAAGACAAACTTTATTATCCAGATGAAATGATGAACCGTCTTCAGCCATTATGGAAAATTTAATATCATCACCTCTGAAGAAAAAAAAGAAGAAAGGAGACAAAAGAGTGGTGTTGATATTGTTCCAGCTCCTCACTTTGCCAGCTTCAGTGTTGGGAGATAGGTAAGGTGGAGTAAATTTGAACAGGATCTGTTCCAATTGAGACTTTGCCATGTTATTTTCAATCAGTCCCCCCGATGCAGTTGCCAGCCCTTCACATTAGCCCTCCCTCCCTGTTCTCCTGACCCTTCCATACCCCCACCCCCCCAACAACCAACTCTCAACCCTAGCTTGCCTCCAAGGGATCAATTGTACAACAAATTCAATGAATTCTTTGGCAGGGCCTGTATTTCCTCTGAGAGCAACGGTCGCTCCCGAGCTTTGAGTGAAAAGACGACGGGAAAGGAGAGACGGGGAGAAACAAGTGAGCGAGAACGAGCGAGCTGGTGAAAGAGAGATGAGCAGAAAGGGAACGAGCACCTTTGAGACGGCTGAATATTTAGCAATGGGCTTTGACGAGGCTTGGCAAAGATAGGTGCTGCATCGCGGAGTCTAAATGAAAAGGCGCTAGACGGAAATGAAAGGGGGCAAAGGATAAGATCAGGAAATACAATAAGGAGCTGTCTTGTAAACACGCCTTGATGCCAAAAACAGATAATAAAAAGAACAGGCTGATGAAGCAGTACTTTTATTTTGCTTGACAGAGGGGTGTGTCCAGGTCATTATCTTTCAGGATGGGTTGAGGAAGCGTTTCTGGCATTGCGCTGACGCCAACATTATTTGTTTGAGCAGTTAAATAGCTCTTTGTAGTTTTGCTACGCTTCCTCCCTTCTTCTCCCTCCAGCTCCCCGTCATCTCCTTTCCCGATCTTTTAAGGTAAAAGTGAGGAGGAAGGACCTTACAATACAATCACAGACGGAGCCAGAGTGCTTGTTATTCAGTGCCATGCTGTGAATTAAAAGATCCCTCTGAGACGCACACAAAAATACCAGCTAATAAGATTCATAATGCATATGAGTGGAATATGTAAGTAAAGATTTAGCATTGTTATTGATTTTATTCATGCATTCTGCAAAAAAAAAAAAAAAAAAAAAAGGCCATCATAACAGCTAATTAGTAGCTGGCCTTATACATTATGTATCTTTTCCAATATAGAACAAAAAGAATAGATGGGGTTTCTAACGCACGCCTCCGAATGCTCAACTGTAATGGTAATTATACACATATGTGTGTTCTTTTTGAAATGATTATGTGTGAATTTCTTTCCCCGGAGGGACTTCCAAAATGGCAGGGCATAGTAACCGGATGAAGGACATCATGTACACCAAAGGATGTTCCAGCACGCTAATGAGTAGTGGGATCGGTGTAACCCTTTCATGCAAAGGAGAGAGTTTAGAGATCAAGCATGCGACTTCGGGAGATTTTTCGAATTGCATGCAGCTAATATGGAACGGGTCTCTTTCAAATGTGCATTTACAAACAAGAGAATTAGAGACAAGTTTAAGAAAAGTTTTATATCTCTATATATATTGCTGTTGTTTGATTACATTAAAGTCAAGGTAATTGTATGATGATGTGACGCAAGTTATATTTTCAACAAATGATTTCATCATCAAAGGTTCCTGCCGTTTGAAAACCTTGTGGGGTTCATGTATGGAAGATGAAGGTAAGACGCATGAAGGGAGAACTTTGCATTACACCGCCTATTCGTTTTTACAAGGACAGCATGCTGTGCACTTGATACTGTAAGGACAGACAGTTACCACAAGACAATGTGTAGATCGGCGCAGGGCATGAGTTCAGAATCTGTGCAGAAAGCGGCTCAACAGAGAAAAGTATTTCTTTGAATGCTGACGCTACAGTGAAGCCGCACGGCGGTAACAAATGAAGCAGCCCACGCTTAGCTGGACAGCCGGGCGTGATACATGAACCTCATTGTACACTACAGGCAACCACATTTGTTGCCGATTTAATGGTGTGTTTAATTAGCTTTTAATCATATTTCGATTCGGCCTCTTTCGCTTCTGCGGAGTAAACCTGGATTTCTCCCCGAGTTCATTAGCTCCAAGACAAATATCCCATCATTTCCGGTGAGGTCCTTCAGACCTCAGGCGAGCCTACGCTTTCATTTAGATTACTCGTGTGAATAACATGCAGATTCTGACAAAGCTGATCGTGAACGGCATTCATCAGGTGAGAAATCAAGTCGTCCTGCAGAAAAACACTTGAAAAATGATACACCAGGCTGCCTCCGCTCACTGCCGGCCGTCTGCTCTGCGCAGCAACGCGCTCCCGAACTCTGCACAGGAGCCAGACCGTCATGCATTTTTAATTTGCTTTGTCTCTGTGATTTGCAAGGTGTCTAAATGAGATAAACGTCACGCTCCGGAGGTAATTGCAAATTCTCAACTGAAGTCCTGGTCATTTCTCCAAAATCTAAAAACAGGTAAATAAAATTTTCTTGCAGCTTCAGCTCATCTTGTCCTTTCAGAGAGTTGTTGTTAACTCCCCAAAGTCACTTTCCCTGTCCGTCTTAAGAACGGAGTTAGCGGAATGGTTTCCGCCTCATTTCCTAGGCAACCTCTGAAACCGACTCCTGTGTCAGGCCAACCTGTGCTGACAACCCCCTGCTGGAGCATGCACGCACGCACGCACACACACACACACACACACACACACACACGCGCACAGTTAACAACGTGCCGTCTGAATTCCAGCATGCCGTCTTGGATCTTCTCCCTCTCTTCTCAAATCTTGATTGACTAGCTTCTGCTCACAGGCTGCCAACCCTCCAGGGTCATTTATGCTGCGGGGAGAAGAAAGGAGATGGCGAAAAAGAGACAGATCAGAAAGAAAAGCCCAATAAAGGGAATGAATAGCAGAGGTGAAAGAAAAGAGGAGGCCAGCCTCATGTCTAGCTGTCAAAAGCCCCCGCTTTGTGAAGCTGAAAACCTCGTCTCTTTTCTCTCCCCCCCCCCTTCCTTCTGATTTTATTTTTATTTTAGCAAGCTCCCTCTGGGATTTTGTCATTAATTTATTTTTGTGGAGCAAAAGTTGGACTTCAGCTGGAAAAAAAACAAGAGTTTGTCAACCTTGGAGCCAGGACCACACGGGGAGAACGCTTCATGTGGAGGTTATTGTGGGAGATTTGAACTACACATCAAACGCGTTTGTTTGTTTGATGTGTAGTTAAATATAAAAGTTAAATTATCATCTTTTCTTTACAATCAGTTTCGGGCTTTAAAACTGGGTTTGGGAGTGCACACTGCCACGTTGTGATGCCAGAGGTGGACTTTGAGTCCAGGCTTGGGCGAGTCACACGAATAGCCAGAGAGCAGCTGTCCAGAAGCCACTCAAGGATCATCTTGTGACTGGGTGCTTGAGGTAATAGTTGCACTAAAGGGGGAATCCTCATCTCAGTTTAAGCCGCGCGCAATCTAAAGCGAGTTTTCTTGAAGGACTCGTGAAGATTTGGCTCAGATTGCTGGTTTAGCCGAGGAGAAAGAAAGAGAAATAGAAAGAATTTCTCCCATGATTTGTAAATCCCAGCCAAATCAATAGGCAGGAAAAGTTTTTTTTCCTTTAGAAAATAAATTAAGTTTGTGCATGGAGAGCAGCTGGCATCGTTCCTCGAATGCATAAGAACTCCACCTTCCATACCATTTTTCTTCACATTTCTCCACAGAGATTGGGCCACAATAAAAACTGCAGCGAGCAAAAAAAAGGAGAAAGAAAAACAGACGTGCACACACGTACAGCCCTGCAACATCACAAAGCAGCTTTTCATGCATTTTCCTTCTCATACTTCTCTCTTATCTGTTACACACGATGCTAAAACATCTTCAAATACAGCTTCTGATGTGACTCAGGAAGAAGTGAATCATGTAAATGTTTGAGTATTACAATAACGTCATTCAGGTGTCGCTGAATACAAACTGGGATTTTGCAGAGACATTAGTAACCCTGCTAATGTTCTGTTTGTTGCCCACAGCTGGCTGCGTTTCAGTTCCTTTGACTTTAATAAAGAACTGCAGCATCACACAGCAGCAGAAACAGTAAGTGCTTCTTTAAATTAAGAGTGATGTGCGCATTTACGCACGTGGCTCGGCAGCCGCGTCTTCATTAAGCCTGAATTGGTCAAGATCTGACGTGGAATAATGCGCTGTGCTCTGCACGCACGACGTGTCAGCGGTTGCACACGGATTACTGTGGAATCTCTGTTAATAAAGGAGCCCTTCTCCGGATGAATCCTGTGCTCTATGTGAATTTCCAACAACCGCATATAAAAGATGGATGCGGCCAGTGGTTTGTGAAGCCCCATTCTGAAGCCTCAATGTTATCATCATGGCTGTGTTGGTTTTCTCGGAGCCAGAAGTGGCCATACTTGGATGGGAGAGTGTAGTGCTACGTTATCAGCTAAGACTAGCAAGCTTTGAGGATTCTGAAGCTTGGTAAAGGTTACCGTTGCTTCCATGGAGCCTTGCTGTCTTTATACTTCTCGCAGAACAATGTCTTAACAAGATTCTCTGTTGGAGGCTGGATTTCAGACAATGCCAGTAAAATATACTAGAACAATTACATCCTTAGTAACTTAAAGTTTATGATTGTAGAGTTTTGCCACTTTTACCAATAACATTTGTGCAGTTGAGTCCATATTAGGAACTTTTTTTTAATGCAGTTTCTGCTGACTTTGGTCTTTATTGCTCAGTGCAGGCCTAGGGAAACAATGAACAGGACCCATATGCTGATATTTTCAGAGCAGATGGTATCAAAGACATTATAGTTGAATTTATGGACAAAGACAAATGTAACATCTCAGAATATAAAAGGAAGCAAACTCAGAAGATCAAGGCAGGTGGATGACAGGACAACACCTTCGTGTAGGCAAAAACTATGACTGGGTTTAATTAGATCAGAATCATGTTACTAGGTAGAATGATTCTTGTTTAAGCTTGCTCAGTTTACCAGCCCATATCGACATAGATTTAAAGAAATCTGGATAGCAAATAGCGCAGCTCGATGGATTTTTCTCAATCCGATCCAAAGCACATTTGGAAGGGGTTCGAAATGGTTTTCTATGCACCTCAGGCTGGACGCTCTGGCCAATGAAATCAGATTTCAAAGTGTCTTCTGTATTACTCAGAACCAGCCTGTCCTTGAAAAAAAAGTAGATATCGGTCATTTTTGCAGGCACGTTTTATGACCAATATCTACGTTTTAAAATGAAATAAAGTGACCTCTAGTGGTCGTAGACGAAAGTGTGTGCGAATAACATGTTTTAAAAAAAAAAAACAAATATGGATTTCCTCAGATGTCTGAAAAGTCTATACAGACTAAATGGCTTTAGATGCAACCGGAAAAGTCAAAAACTTTAAATAAACTATTCTTTATTTTTTTATATATATAATGCTTTACTTGAGTGCTCAAAGTGCTTTATGCAACATTCCTTATTCATACAAGTACTTCAGTATTTTGCCCCCAGATACTTTGGCATGCTGACAGTAATAGCCTCGGATTGAACTATCAATCTTCTGATTAATAGATTACAGTTTTTACCTCCTGAGCTACGACAACATTACCCACAGACATGATCACAAGACACCCAAAGCCACCCGATGCTACAGGTGGGAGCACTCATTTTGGAGACATAGGTCATATTTCAGGGCCTGCAGAAATGACAGATACTTACATTTGGATTGGACAACATGTCGCTCAGAACACACCAATATGCCTGCTGAGCAGCACTCATGCTGATATTAAATACAGGCAAAGCTGGAAGAAACGTACCAGATCTAAGTAATTTATCAAGATATCTCTTTGCATGGAAGAGTAACTGCTAACGCCTGTCGGACAGGCTTAGAGACCGGTCCGGGACCATGTGGCAAACATCGGCTGTGAGGGAAAAATAAGTATTCCCCTTCCAAAAACTGTCCAGCTACTCTGAGCTGTAGCGAAACTGTGAAAAGTGCTACACAAACTGGAAATGGAGACTATTTGTTTTCATGTTTGCCTTTCAGGTTTGCGTTGCACTTTCTAGTTTCACGCATGCACCATGTCACCCTGGTAACCAAGAAAATAAAGCTTTGAAAAAAAAAATGCACACTCTTGTATTTTTAACCCAAACTAGGATCTTTTTTTGAACACTAACCGAGAAGTTTATTGCGCAAACCCAATATAGCAATATTTGGTGCTTCATTGTGCCTCAATGTAATGTTCCTTTTTTTGACATTACAATGGAAGGCATCTGTCAGTGGGGAAAAAGCAAGTCCACAGTACTGTGGCAGGTAAATTAGGTGTCATTTAAGGCATCTTGCTGAGCAAATCTGCTGAAAATGTCACCTCAGTGGCAAAGAAGCACGGAGGCGAAGTATACGCCATGCAGGTATACACAACAGACACACGCTGAGAAGAAAAGAAAAAGAAACTTTTTAAACAAGAGCCAAACGTTAATGACGTAGGAAATTAATTTCCTAGTCTAAGTTTCCATGGAATAACAAGGAGAAAGAAGTTGTGTTTGTTTTCACATCAGCTACCATTTCATTTCCTCTTCCTCTCTTTTATCGTGGCACACCGGTGTCCTGCTGATCGTTCATGCTTTGAAAAAAAAAAAAAGGAAGACCAACAACAAAGAGAATCAAACAAACAGAGGTAGTGGAGAGTGGCACATGGTGAAGATTTGCCTCCATGTGTCTTTTGTTTTCTCAAAGGCGCTGCGCTGATACACACCTATGTTGACACAAAAACAGGCATTGAGACTCTCCTCCCAGGCTTATTAACACGCAGAACGTCAGAGGGATTTCGAGAGTATTTATTGTTCATTTTGCCAGACACATGCGGCACGCACAACCGCGCTACTCCCACACTTATATTTACATAAAAAGCCTCACTTGGATCTCTTTTGGAAAGCTGAGTGTACTTTTAAGTCGTCATGCGAGTTGAAACTTTGCCCGTGCTTCACGCTCATTTGCCATTTCTCATTTGCAAGAACCTTGAGACCAGTCTATCTGAATAATACCGGCGCTCCATTAGACTGCAAAACTAACACAGTGCTCATATTTGCTGGATTAAGTGCATTCTCTTACTTCATAGGTATTTTTACAATGTACTTTATTCTCGCTGAAATGAATTTGAACTTGGCACCTCAGAGTCAAATAGGGATATGAGGCTGAAAGGACTGAAAAGATGATAGTGAGGCTGCAGCGTCTCCTTGGCTGTTTAAAATATAACACGAATTTTCATTAGGGTTGGAAGGGGCTGTTGCAGATGGAGTAATCCTTGGCAGGCGCGGCTGCAAGTGCACTAATATTTCTAAAAGCATTAATACGTCAAGCACATTTGTGTGCATGTAAGAATGTGTGTGTGTGGGACTGACTAGTTGCTCAGAAGTAGGACGCCCACAGAGGGAAGTCGGCACGCAAACACTCCCGGCGTCAGCGTGACAGAGACAGACACACACATACACCCCCATAACTGAATCATCTGAAAAGTGCCGGCACCATTGAGAGGCAACAGCCTGCGCGATTTGTTCATGCAAATTTAGGCCCAATCACACCCATGCTGACTTTGTTTAGGAGAGGAGCGGAGACACAGGGAGAAAGGTGAAAGGAGAGGAGCATGTTTAAAATGAGGACACGGCTGGGGGAGCAAATAAAAAAATCATATCGGCAGCTTGAAAACAGAAGCTTTCTTACATCAACGAGGGAATTGGAGACAAGGAGAAAAGTGACTGTGATGGACTGTGTATCCTACACAAAACACACGGTAAGACAAAAAAGAAAAATAACCATAAGCAATACCAGCACGTATGCTTTAATAACTAAGTAAGCTTGGCCATATGGGTAAAGCCTGATGGGTATTAAAAGCAGGGTGTAAAAGCAGCATTTGATATTCAATTCAGTTCCATTCAGTTTTATTTATATGGTGCTGAATCACAATAGCAGTTACCTCAAGGCTCTTTATAGGTAAAAAACCTATAATAATAGAGGGAAAACCCCAACAATTAGATAGCGTCCCTATAAGCAAGCACTTGGTGACAGTGGGAAGGAAAAACTCCCTTTTAACAGGAAGAAACCTGCAGCAGAGCCAGGCTCAGGGAGGGGCAACCATCTGCTGTGACCGGTTGGTGGTGAGAAGACAAAAGACACACAGGAACCTCTATTGGACTGCTGTCAAGTGAAGAACACAGTTCATTTGAGGCAAGGTAGCTTTAGCCAAGTTTAAATTGGACCTGTATTGGAAGTGGGTACACCCTGGATATGTCGCTGGTCCATCATAGTCCATAAGAACATCTTGCTGAAGTTAGCTTGTAATTGTCAAATGGCATCACAAATTGGTGCCTTCCTACTTCTTATATAACTCTGACCTCTAGCTTGCCTCAACAAAGACACTGACAGAAAGTCTCTGTGTGACTGGCAAATGCAGTACCATGGAAACCTGGCAGTGTATTAATCCAATGTTTAGTTCTACAGGAAAAAGCACCAGTGTGAAAATCTGTTCCCATATCCAGTAAATTTTATGGGCTGTCCTTTTGCATATTGCTAGTTTTGCACATTGCAGGTTGAACGCTCTGATTTCAGCACCTGTTCATTTCGGTCCCTCAGCTTGCTGGTTTTGTCAAATTTAAAATGAACACCAAATACGTGATTTTTAAAAAACCTTTTTGCAAGTAAACTTGTGCATGCACATCATCACCTGACAGATGGCGGGCAGTGGCCTGTTGGAAAATTTAGGAATTTTGCTCAACTTTTTAATCTCTTTATTTAAAGAAATAACACAAAAGTCCTTTATGTGCATAATTCTTCAGCGGAATGATGCCAGGGTTTGCAGACTATATTGTCTTTTATGCATTTGCATTTTATACTGAGTACAATAAGTTGCACAGCAGTACCTGTGATGAAGGTTTGTTTACATTTCTTTTCCTGGTCTGGTTCTGACCTTTGAAAATACTGTACACAGCCAGCTCTTAGTACATGGCACCAGCTCAGCAACTGAACTCTGTGGGCCTGAGGAAATGCTAATCAGCCTTTTGGGACTGGTGAAAGGCCAGTATACAGTATCTTTGCCTGAGCTACTGTAGCCTCTAGGTAGCAGATAAGTCTCCTTTAGACATTTAATACGATTTGGAAAGCTGATATACTGCTGTCAGTACCTTGTGCCGCTGCCTGTGACTACATCTCATGGAAGAAATCCAAATCATGCCGTCTGTGGGACATAAAGGCGATCGCTGCTGAGGGAAACTGATGACTGGGAAGAAAATCCATCCAGTTCGCTGTAGTTTGTATCTAGGTCTGATAAGAATATAAAGTCACAACATGGTTAACACATCTGAAATATGGATTCGTAAAATATTTGTGCGCTCAAATTAGGTCAGAAAAATCGCCTCGAGCAAGTTGTTTCATGTTTCTGCTGACAGTGAATGCAGTTTGTGTTTGAAAAATCAAAACTTAAAGCTGAACAAAGAGTGAATACAGTTTCACCACAAAAAAGGAAAGAAAAAGTAAGGTTAAAGGCATCACAGGCACTGCCTGCACAGTTTGAGCGACAGGCAATTTTTGACAAGTGCGGTGGAGAAAAAACGGCGAACATCAAGGATTCAGTTTGTTTACCCCATGAGTTCAGGCCACAAATCATTTATTTGTTCACTTTTATTGTCACCTTTGATGCTGATACAATGAGAATAAAGCTTTGTTTGATCTTACTTTCATTTTGTTAACTTATCAATTTGAAAAAAGAAAAAAGTAAAGTTGCCTCATGCAGTTCTACTCTTCCATTATTTAGAAATGTTTTTTGATTTGAAGGGTGAAATTTTATGCCAATGGTCAGTGGCCTGTTTAGTTTAGAAATAGTACCCCTGAGTCATAATTCGCCCAAAGATATTTTCTTTGACTTCATTAATCAGAAATGTTAATTCAAAAAAATTCAAAAAATATTTTCATAATTTTCAGCTCAATAGAAAATGTTGAATATGCTATATTTTAAAACAGAACCCTGACGGCAGTGAGATCGAAATTAAACTGAACTCCAGAACCAAAACAGTAACCTAAGAGAGTCGAAAATGTTTTATAGATCTGAGGAAAACTGCAGAGAATACCTTCTTTGGGTTTGTCACCGCTAGAAATTCCTTTTATGTTGCATATAGAGCAGTTATCAGCAACATCAGCTACACAACTCCAAATGGTTGCTTACTGATGTGCCTAGGGTTTTTATCAGATCTGGGAAAAACAGCATTTTCTTACTAGACCTTGGGCATGGAATAGTTTGTAGAAAGATTTCATAGAGGCCTATGAAAGGCCATACAGGCCTATGAAAATTAAGTATACCCCATGATTCAGCGGCAATAGCTTGAAGAAATTGTTTTCTATTTGACGTTATTGGTCTTTCATATCAATGTGGAGGAATTTTGGCCCACTCTTGTTTACGTCGTTGTTTCGGTTCATTGAGGTTCGCAGGTATTTGTTTATGCACAACTCCCTTAGGTCCCACCACAGTATTTCAGTTGGGCTGACGTCTGGACTTTGACTGGGTCGATACAAAACCTTGATCCCTTTCTTTTTCAGCCATCCTGTAGATTTGCCGGTGCGCTTGGGATCATTGTCCTGTTGCGTGACCCAGTTTCAGCCAGATGACCTCACGTTTGACCCTAGAATACTTTATGGTTGGTGCATCATGGCCAAGCATCTCCACTTTGGTCTCATCTGTCTAAAGGACCTTGTTCCTGAAGAGGCTTTCTCCTGGCGACCCTTCCAAACAGGCCACACTGTTCAGTCTTTTTGTGATTGTTACTGTCATAAACATTTGCTGGGATGTTCAATCCTGGGAAGATTGTTCCATTGTGTTAATACACACACCAGCAAACTGCCCAAACTTCTGCTTTTACAGAGGTGCTCACGCTTTCCGATGATCAAGCAATCAAGTGCATTTGATTAGCAGCACCTCGCTGCTATGGAAACAGCAAGAGTACTTTATTATGTACAAAAAATG
Source organism: Cichlasoma orientale (assembly GCA_034780415.1). Taxonomy (NCBI): domain Eukaryota; kingdom Metazoa; phylum Chordata; class Actinopteri; order Cichliformes; family Cichlidae; genus Cichlasoma; species Cichlasoma orientale. The sequence continues at coordinate 45,905 of JAVDPK010003011.1, read as the reverse complement.
TGTCTTTTATTCTGTATTATTGTACATTATGTTATATATATCTCACATTTTATGTTTGTTGCATTTAATATTTTTTGAGTTTGTATATCCGCTACCTTGGCCAAGTCTCCCTTGTGAAAGAGATTTGATCTCAATGGGACTTCCTGGTAATATAAAGGTAACTATGAGAAACAATAAAATCTTTTTACATATGTATTGCTCAGCAGAACCTCATCACAGCACTGTTGCAGAAGAACACCATGCGTGATCGAGTAGATGTTGATTGAATTTGTTGATTCAGTTCAGCTCAGTATCAGTTTTTATTCTTATCGTACTTTCTTTTAATGCAGCATTCAATTCTCTTCAGCTGCGCCTCTCTTGCATATAATTATGGTCACCATTTATTTACCACTTCCTAAAAATACCTGCATCAGTACGGAAGGTTGAGTACAAACAGTAGCGTGTTAGAGTTGATTGAAATCATATGTGAACGCGTTCTCGGACATTCGAGCACACTGCCGCGCACTTTGTCTTCCCAGACACTTAACCAGCTTCAAAACAAGACATGTCAGCAGCAGGATGAAGATGAAAAACCCATTCTTCACATTCACCCATGCATTCACAATGCCCTCCACCATTATTTTCTCACTCTCACAAAATCTACTAGCTGCAGTAATTGCACAGGGAGATGACTCAAATATCGACAGAGAAACACGGTTTGCTTTGGAGTGTTTAACGCCAACTTAAAAAAAAAAAAAAGGAAAGAAAAGAAAAGTGCCTACCATCTCTCTGTCTCTTTGTCTCCCCCCTTCTACTTGTCCTCAGTATCATGCACCATTTCTCTCTTACCCTTCTATCTGCTTTAACTATTGTTCTCCGCCTCTGTATTTCTTCCTCTGTCTCTCTCTCTCTCTCTCTGTGCTGAGTTGTGTAAAGAATGTTAAAAGCCTCAAACACTGTGATGTCCCTGCAGAGCCCTCTGTCCTGAGAGCAGAGGCTGAGTTGAATGCCAAATGGGCCGCAGCACAGTCAGCGACGCTTGCCACCGTCGGGTCCTGTTTGATGCGTAACCTGTGCCGGCGCCAGGCATGTGTGAAAGTGAAATAATAGATGTGAAAGGGGTGTGTGTGCATGTGTGTGTGTGTAAAAGCTAGAGAATGACAGTGATTGGATGAGGAGGATATGTGCTGGTTGGTCGGGAGTTAAACAGGGTTGCAAAACGGGGTGGAAAATGAGGCATCGCCTTTGCGCCATGTGATGTATTCAGAAAGACCAACAGTGGCGTTTTAGCCTCACTTACCCTTACTGTAAAGCCTCATGCGTAGCTTAAACATTTATGAATTCAACTGCTGCTGCAAACCAGAATGACTTGAGTTAAAAATAGTTAGTCCACAATTACTGGAAAGACGAGCTTTCCCTTCATGGCTGTCGATGGGTTTTGGCTGTAGCACTCGCCGGCGTGTCTGTGTGCAGCTCGAACTGCCGAGCGCCGATCACATCCCTCCCACGTGCTGCCACATTGCCAGCAAAGCAAAGATATTTGATATTCCAGCTCAAGTAACTGTAATAAAATTAAAATTTAATTTACAGAGCAGAGAGAGGGTTTTCTTCTTTTTTTTTCCCCCCGATTTCTAATTTATTTTTCCGTGCGGGATGAAAATTAAGTAAATTTACTTTCAGCCTCAGCTCCATATCTGATCTGCATTAAAGCACAAAATTAAATAAGTCCAAAGAAGAAATCTCATTGCAGAATTGGTTCCATAATCACACGTGTGTGTGTGTGTGTGTGTGTGTGTGTGTGTGTGCGCACGCGTGTGTGACTAATGAACTAATGTCAGCATCAAACTTTAACCTCTTAGCATTCACCAGGTCGTCAGTGAGCCATTTAGAGTTCGGGGTTGGGTCATGTTTTTAAATTTGCCAAGATTCACGAATGAGACTCGATTTCAAATAACTACACAACATCTGAGCATGTGGCTAAAATACAACCAAATCCTACATGTAACTAAACCGGTTGCCAAACCTGGTATAGGTTAAGAGGTTAACATAAATACTGTCGCCTAGAGTACAGACGCTTAACGGTACCCTGTTTTTTTTCCCACTTGTGATTCTATGAAACAATGTTTTTATATATTTTGTTCCTTCATATTTGTTGCACAGATCAATAGTTGGTGGCTTTAACTTGTAAACAGGCAATGAGGGAAAAGACCACAAGCTGGCAAACATGGAAAGTAATCAATGCATTTGTTAGTCAGGCCTCACGGATACAAACAATGCATTCAGTAACAGTGAATGCAAGTTGAAGCTTTTGTTTGTTCATTGGAGACTCCACAGGGCACCTGTAATTAAACTGAATTAGATGAGACACCTGCACAGGAAACGAGTACTCCGCGGTGTTAGAATTGCAAGTTTGGGGAATGTGGAGATGGAGTTTTTGTAAGCTATTTTGCATCCTGCACGGTCAATTTTACTGCATATTTAAACCAAACAGTTCAACAGGAACAGTACTTGTATATTTTAGTCTTCCACATTCATACTATTATTTATGATTGGTTAAAGTTGAGATATCCTGACTTTTTAATAATTTACCCCTTCTTTGGCTCAAGCTTAAAAAAAACTGTGATACTTCTTGTAATAAGATTGAAGCATCTGAAACTTGTAGGCTCATAAAAATATGCCTCAGCTAGTAAGACGAGTACTGTGTTTCAGTTCAGATGCTTAGTTTAATTAGTTCAATATATTACATTATGTACACTACATATTTTAAATATGTAGTGTTTGATTTCAACATGCAATTCATTTCATCCATTCATTTCAACACTGCAATATTAGAGAAAGATAACCCAAGTAAATACATTTATTAGAGGGAAAAACAAACAAAAAACTATCCACACCTACCTGCCCTGTGTGAAAAAGTAATTGCCTCCTAAACCTAATAACTGGTTGTGCCACCCTTTGAGCAAGAACTGTAATCAAGCGTTTGTGATAACTGGCAATGAGTCTTTCACATCGCTGTGGAGGAATTTTGGTTCCTTTAATTCAGCCACACTGGAGGGTTTTGAGCATGAAGGGCCTGTTTAAGGTCACACCAAAGCATCTCAATCAGATTTAGGTCAAGACTTTGTCTCAGCCACTCCGAGGCTTCATTTTTTTTTTTTTTAGGTGGACTTGTTGGTGTGTTTCAGATCATTGCTGTGCTGCATAACCCAAGTGCTCTTGAGCTTCAGGGCATGAACTGATGGTTGGACATCCTCCTTCAGGATTTTCTGGTAAAGAGCAGAATTCATGGTTCCATCAATTATGGCAAGTGATCCCGTCCTGTGTCATGGTCCTGGGTCAGTTACCCAGCATTTCTCAGTTATTGAACTTTCTTGTTTCTTCAAATATTCTCTTGATTTTTGGCTTCTTTAACGCTTTTATTGTTTCACGTCTTTTAGTGAATTTAGTTTGTTCCTAGTTCCCCATTGCTTTAGAGTTATTCCTCCTCCTGTGGTCCTTTGTCAGTCATTAAATGACTCGCTTTAAGTTCACAGCAGTTTGTCTTCAAGCATCTGCATTTGGGTACTCACCCCTCGCACTCCACTCCATCACAGTATGGTCTGACCGAGCATGGACCCAGCAGACACAGGATACAGCGAGTTCGAGGAGTTTCTCTTCTGGGTGGCTCAGCTCCGTGGACTGCGGACTGCCTCCTTCACCGCGGACATGAAGGAATCCTTTCAGGCCCAGCTGAATCGGGTTGTGTCGGCTAACCCGGGCTACGTGGACCATTTGCCTGATTTCTTTTAGCCTACTTCACTTTGTCAGGTAAACTGACATCTGCTGCTCTTGATGTAACCCAACACTGACCATGAACAACACAGCCTGCTCTGCACCAGTCCAACAGAGTGTTTCACCGCAAAACTTCACCACAATGCTGCAAACTAACCACTGTAGCCCGCACTAAGCTGCCTGGCATTTTCATACAATCTCTGAATAACACAAAATTATTATACTTCAATTTGTTTTTTCAAAAATCAAAAAAATGTAACTTCAGCAACACATCATGCATATAAATCCACCATCTGATTAAAAATTCTGAAATGCATTAGAATATTACAGCTTAGCTTTAACTGACCAGTCCGTACCTTTGAGAATAATCTCATCTTCCTCTTCCTTACATCTTTCCCGAGATTTACTCCTCGTACTCGTTTTGACCTACTCAGAGCGTGAGCTAACTTACACATGCAGCATAGCAAGAGAAAGAGAAGAAATACATGATCTGAGACACAGAAAAGGTTTCTGTTAAAATTAAGCACCCTGCAGGGACTTTCTCAGATTTGAAAATGCTCTTCCAGGATCAAAGATTTTTTTATTTAATTTTTTTAATAGGAAATGGAGGATATGTTATGACTTCTAACTGGAAATTGACTCCGACATGTAAAATTAGTGGAGGCCTCTTTCAAATTAAAGCTCATGGAGCAATAGTCAAAACCAAATGAATGCTGAGTGGTTATCAGAAAATATAATCATCAGTTATTGTGTGTTGGAAAAGATCCAAACCTGTGATTAATAAAAGCTTCTCCAAATAATAAATGAGGTATGATGGCAATGTCAGCACTGCAGAAACAGCCAAATGCACAATGTGTTTTTGAAAACAACTCTCATACTTTTTTCATCACCAGGACACACACCATCCGTTTAAAAACGATTGGCCGAGCATCCAGCACAGCGGGCGGCAACCTTGACCAAACAGCAAACAAAGGGAGGGGGGAAAAGGTTTTCTAAACACCTGATTTGATGCCCAGTGAGTCAGCTGGCTCATCAGGATTCTATTAGAAATTCCAGGGCTTGGATGGCTAGGAGTGCAAAACCTTGAATTAGTCCAAACTTCTAAGTAAACTTTTAAAGTACAGAGTTGCCATTCAGATAGGAGGAGGGTTATTAATTACTAGATAGTGGTACATGTTGAACACTGAAACCACCAGGCTCTCAGAAAATACCAAGAAAGGAGCTCATTTCTTAGTTTTTTGTACATTTGTCACACTTGAATGTTTGAAATCATCAAATTTAAATATTAGTCAAATGCATTTTTTAAATGATGATTTAATTTAGTAAGGGATAAAAAAAGCTATCCAAACCTACCTGAGGAACGGGACTCAAACCTTCCAGAAAGTTAAACGCTTGTCTCGTCAGTCCACAGAATATTTTCCTGAAAGTCTTGAGGTTCATCAAGAGCCTTTGTGTTCTTTTTGGTTTCCTCCATGGAACTCTGTCATGGATGCCATTTTTGTCCAGTCTCTGTCTTTTTGTTGAACTCTGATCTCAACTGAGGCAAGTGAGGCCTGCAGTTCTTCAGATGTTGTTCAGGGTTCTTTTGTGACCACCTGGATGAGTCGTCTATGCACTCTAGGAGGCCGGCCACTCCTGAGAAAGTTCACCACAGTTCCAAGTTTTCCCCGATTGTGGATAATGGCTCTCACTGTTGTCTTAAAATGACTTTGTAACCCTTTCCAGACTCATAGATGTCAGTGACTTTGTTTGCCATCTGCTGAGTTTTTGTAGATCACGGCAGGATGTGTTACCTTTTGAGATCTTTCAGTCTGCTTCACTTTGTCAGACAGGCAAATACTAAGTTTGGCTGTCAAACAGCTTCTGCACACTTGCATTCTTAACATTTCATGATAGGGAAGACTTTCCCCAGATAACGCTGTCATTCTTCTGATGCATGCTGATTGGTAACTTAAGGCTTCATGACACAACACACTATCTTGATGGCCTGACAGACAGCAATCAGCCACAGCTGCATTTGTCACTTGTCAATCAAATTGGCCACGTCCCTAACACTTACCCCTCAGAGCACTCTAGTCAATAAGTCATAAAAAATAAATCCATAAATAGATCGCCCACCGTACAGTTTTTAATTTAAACTTTTTATAAAGGCAGAAACTATGCACAGTGATACATTGACTTAATTTTTTAACTCTTGATTCTCACAAGCAGCACACTGCACTTTTCCACCATGCACACATATCTATGCCTTTCATGTTCTTCTTGCAGGTTACAAAGCAGCAAATGGGGCTCTAGGCCTGCAGAGGCCAAATATACCACTCAAACAAATGAGTAAAATCTTAATTTGGCAGCTAACATAGACTGGGTGAATTGAGACACCTAAATAAGATGTTCTTAAAAGATGAAATATATATATATATATACAAATGCAAGCCAGGGACCTGGGGGAGAGAACGGGGTAGCAGAGCTTTTAAGACAGCAGGAGTTTGTGACAAATGCACCACCCATATATGTGCAAACACAAACCTCGCGTTCATATTTTGGCGCACACATACCTCAACTCCTATGCACGAGAGTGCTCACGTAAATGAACAGCTGCTGTGTTAAGCATTATCTAAATACAATCAGGATGCACTCACCAACAGCACAATTTGCATCTCTCTCACTTGGTCTCGGCATTTCGCCATGGCTCGTCAGCACTTTAGTAAAGGGGCTTTTCACGCACAAACACAATAAAGCCCCCAACAGGCGTCTCAGGTGGGTAGGAAAGCTGTAATCCTCTTTCCATCTAAGCACCTTTTTACTGTAGGTAGAGGAGAGAGAGAGCTGAGAGCCAGAATTTGCCACCCATTTCCTTCCCCCAGCTGCAGGAATATTTGCATAGCATATACACAAGGTGCGAAGATTGATTTAATTGGCTATCTTGTCTTCTTCGCCAAGATATGGCGTGCGTGGGTGGGGTGGAGGGCATGAAGTTATGGGGTGTGTTTAAGAGAGAAATAAAGATTTAAAGCCTCTTCGGTAACTGTGTGTCTACCTGTTTCTCTCCGTGCGTTCATGCGGCTGTCAGTGCGCGCGCGCACGAGCGAGTGCATTCAAGGGAAATCTGTGCGCGTCTCTGACGGGAACGAAAGAGGCAGGCCGAGACAGGAACACACACTCTTTAGCTGAGAACACAGGCCTCATTTAGGTTAGCACAGGATTAGCCATGCCGAGCCACACAAGCGCAGGAATTAAAATGCAAATGAGGACAAGGATTGCACAAGAGGAGTGCAACAAGACGAGGATAAAATAGCACGGGCGAGGATGGATGCAGTGGGTGCTGCCCTGGTATTATTTATATTGTTGCTGTTTTTAATTGCTGCTGTTGTGGAAATGTCACACTAGCTGAAGCAGATCGAAACATGTATTAATAGGACTTAAGATATCAGGCATTAAAATGCATTCCTCTTAAGACTACACTGGCATTAAAGTGTTTGTTATGAATAAAAAAGACCATACTGCTGCTGCTGTCACTGCTACATTTTTCTTAACCCATCCTAACTCCATAGACCCACACGCATGGACTTCATTTCTATTAAGGCTTTCCTCGGGTCCGCAAAATACTGAACCATGTGCAACAAGATTGATTTTTCACACACAGAACTTAAAATTTTACACATTAAAGTCAGTTTAGCACTCATAGGAAGTACTGCCCAGCCAGTGGAAACAGCTTTACACCGTTTTCTATTCTAAGTGTCAGAACAACAACCAGTTTTGATGTTAATACATAAGAATATTTTAATATTAGCAAACTGATTACTGCTTTGCTTAAAACCAGGCTTCAACCAACCCTGAAAATGATGTACTGCACACCAGAGGGGACACATCCCTTCTAATATTAATAACAGGCAAACGCACACCGTCTGAAATAATAGTTAGCAAATATAATCATAGCTGAACTCGTTTCTCCACATTGTTTTGCAGCTATTTTGGGGCATTTCCTACCACAGGATACTACACTTGCTACCCTTGTGTAAAATTAGAATCCATTAATGTTCCCATCATTTGTTAATGGGACACTTAGTGTTGTAACACTTTACCAATTATAGCACTTTACTTAAGCCGGGATATGAAAAGTGGATATTCATGTCGATACATGTGCTAGAAGTGGAATTTAATTTATTCAATAGGGATGATGCGGTGTAACATAGTTCCAACCCAGAGCATGAAACTGATGCACTGCACAGAGTTCATAGCTACTGCTAATATCCAATGATTTTTGCAGTATTCAGTTACATTAAATCACAATATGCTGTAAATACAAGAATACGATACACATAACTAAGGAAAAATATAGAAATATAGTGTAAGAAAGATAGATACATTAAAATGATTTCTAAATATGAGTAACTGTGAAATTCCAGTGTGATTAATTATAGTGATTGTAGCTGTAATTAATTAGATTTTAGTTTGAAGTGTGTTCCATAGATGGCAAGCCTTTATGGAGAATGCTGCTTGTCCAAATTACAGCTGCCATTCACCACACTCCTTCTAACTCCATTACCGTCTTGTTTTGGATGCATCTAGAGAGACATAGATTGGCTGGACTGTTCATAAATTTGAAAAGAATTTTAAGAAAACACAAATAAATGAAACTCTCAAAACTGCGTTTCTTTAAAACGTGACACTGAACTGGCTGTGTGTCCGTTATTTTCAGGGTCTGGCTGTATACGGATATCAGGTGCTTTATTATAGGATAGATATCAGAATGCATAAATAACTGTGCTGCCAGAGTGGGTGTGTGGTGTCGAATTAGCTTAAAACAGTTCAGATTGATCTTGATCAGCTTTGAAAACTTCTTTACACGTTTATCAGATTTGAGACCTGCAAAGGTAATTAGACACGTATTCGCCCAGCTACCAATAATGGTGCTCACAGGTGTGTTAATGTTAATATCATTAACAGTTTATATTTGTCAGGAACCCTAGATGAAGTCTCAGTGGAGTGCTCTATTTATGTTGCACTGCAGTAGCTTTTATTCATTGCATACTTGTATAGTGTACTGCATAACCGCACTTACTTATGAAAGATACCGCTGATTACAGCCGGGCAGTTTCATTACAGTGGCCATAACATTCCTGACTCCAACAGTGAAACCTAGAATTTGTTCCCTCCCATTGTTAAACCTTTAGAACCAAGGCTGCAGCCGTGGCTCTAAAGGGGTGTACATAAAGGAAGATGCTAGCACAGACCATGGAATGTCAATGAACTCAGCAATTCGTAACAGCAAGAAGCAAAACAGCTATTACTGGCACAAAGTGAGCGGGGATGGTAAACCTACACAATCACAGCCTGAAATGTCCAGTTGTGACCAACCATTAGCTACAAAGCAATTCACGACAAGGCAATTACAATATGGAGCTAGCAGTTACAGAAATCCTGTAGGAGCAGGTTTATAGTTGTGCACAATACATTATTATACGTTTATCATGGAACATTCTATACTTGATGTCAAGAAAAAGAAAAATGATGGTACAGGAGGTATGGTCACCCTGTTCTGAACTTTATCCTTCCACTGAAAGTTTTTTTTTTGTTGCTGTTCATACCCACTGCATGCTCTCCCCATCCAGATGAGGGAACAGGGTGAGTTTCTGCAGTAACAACAAGACAGTCCTTGAGGCGTCCTTAGAGGCAGAACAGTGGATGCCGAAGAGAAGACAGCCGGGACATCGTGCTCCAAAAAGGTTGCAAATTGCCAAGTGTAAGAAGATTGGGAGTAAATCAGAATACATGTAACCGCCTCTGCAGTGTGTATCTGTCTCTCCCAGCTCCTCAAACTTTACGGTGATGCAATTTTAAATGTCCAGGATACACTTACAAAAAATAGTCCAAAACGGACCAACAGTTTATTATTCACCTCTGTGAAAGACAAGCTTTGTCATTAACAGATCTTAGAAGCTGTCCCTAAAACCAAAAATAAGGTCATTTCAATTTGAAGACACGCTCTTCCGAAGTCTGCTGGATGTTTTACAAAACGCTGTTGAAGTTCTGTAACTGTTGTGTGCTGGCGCGAACACTTCGACAAACCAAAGCCCATGTCAGCTTGAGGAGAATAACTTGATTATAATGACCCCGCACTGTTTTTTCAACTGTATCAGTTTCCTGAGTAAATCCCTACTAGATTAGGCGTTATTGAATAGGGGCTCTCTATCATACGCTTGACATTGAGAAGGGCACGCAGTACTGAGGCAATTATAAGTTTTCTCTGCTTGCATCTGCCCTCCAGCTAAAAACACAGCAGCAAATTAATCATCTTAAAATGGCCAAAACTAAAGGTTAGCCATAATCCTCCACATCATTGTCCATATACAAACACCCCGATACACACACGTGCTTCCTCTCCTTCTTGTCCCTTCCTGTGTCCTCTGACTAGACGTAATGAAAGTTAATGAATAAATCCATAACTTAGATTTTAAAAATGGGACAGCATTGCACGACAGGGAAGGACATTTTTCTGAATATGTGCATAGATTTCGATAGGGCAGGAACATTGCCTTCGGAGGGTTCAGGGGAGCAACCAAAACAGATGCCGTGGGAACAGCAGCGGGAACAGCTGGAAAGAGCCAGAGCAGGCATAAACACCCTTCCAAAAAAACACAACATAATTTTGGTTACGGCTGCAGGAAAGAAAAAAATCATAAAATAAATTTAAGAACAATTTTCTACTGAAATACACATTAATAGTGAAATTATGTTTATTCAGTGTGAATATATTTGTCTTTAAACTGATGCCTTTCTATTTCTACATAATGATGAGCAGGCTGGACAACAAAGCATCAGACAATTTCATCAGGTCCTGTCAGGACTTTGCTGGATTTTGTTTCCTATTTCTTAAGGACATGACTGTCAGATAATGTTCATCTGCTGCAGAGGTTTTTTAGGTCTGCCACTTTTATCTTCCACTTGTTCAGTTTCTTTTAAGGACACGCTGCACATCGTGCAGAGATATGCCAAGTTTTCAGGTAAGAACTCTTTGGGAATCCCCTTGTTGAGTGCACAAACACTGCTTGGTCCACGTCTCCTTTGTGGTCGTGAGCCCTACAAGTCGCCATCCACATATTTGTGAACACTTATCACAATGATAACTTCCAGGTGCTGATATCTGTTTCTGTCGACATCGAAGACGTTCCTTCAGTTCTTCAATTCGACTCCCTAAAAACTAGCCGCACCAACCTTCACTGCTATTCTCCACTGGACTCTGTTCTAGGCAAGTACTTCAAAGTCCAATATGCCACATTTGGTCAGCAAACTCTTTAGAAGGTCTTTAAAATGCTTCTTAAGAGCCCCGAGTGGGTGCACACCATCAATACGTGGAGTCACGTCAGCATCCATGTTGCAATCATTAGATTTTATGCCACCCAAATAACAGAATTTGGTTACAACATTCAAATTTTCCAACCCAACTGTCATATGTGTGGCAGGGAGGGATGGACCCAAATGCAGGATGTAAGAGAAATCTAAACTCAACTGCTTTATTTGCAGGAGGCTCGAACAATACAAAAACACAAAAAAGACAAAACCCGCAATCTCCACCAGGACGAAACAAAAGACAAAACACAAAGCGTGGGAGAAAAGTGAAAACAAATTACTAAATTGGAAAACACACAGCTAAGGAGGGCAACACTGATGACGCCGCAACAAAGAACAGAGAAAAACTGAGGGCTTAAATACACACAAGGAAATCAGGGAGAGTGGAAACAACATGTGAAACAAAGGAACCTAATAACACAGGGGAAGCAAAACTAAACACAAAGCACAGGGAACACGAGACTGTCAAAATAAAACAGGAAGTGACTCACCTCCATGCACTCAATAAGATCTTGGGCATCTTCTTCGTTATGAGCTACTAGAGCCCAGTAATCTGCGTAGAGTAGTTCTCTGACCAACATGTGATGGATTTTGGTTTTTGCCTTCAGTTGGCGTACTGTTTTATGGGAAGTTGACACTGGTACCTTTATCGCAATCATGAAAGGCATCGTAGATCACAGCAGCAACTACAATACTGAATAGAAGCGGTGCAATCATACAACCTTGCTTGATGCCACTGTCTACTTTGAAGGGATCAGATTCCCAGCACATGTCAATGACACGTGTTTTCATGCCATCATGGAAAGACCTGATGTTTATTAGCTTACATGGTGCAAGAGCTTCCAAAGTCCTGAACAATGTCTCTGAAGTCCTGAGGGAGTGATTCCAACTGCCAGATGATCGAGTATAGGTGATAAAGCTTTTCATCATTCATAATGAAGAAACAAGCTAGGCTAAACAAGGGTGGGTGGCTTCTGAGTCTGGCAGATCCCCCAAATACCTTTGAGAGAGGTTATCAACCAAAGAAAAAGAGACGGGGCATGGAACCAACCACCAACCAATGGCTGTGTGGCGCAAGTAGTTATTTATTGACATTCATTGACATTTATTTGACCAGAAAGGGAGTGACTGGGGTGTAAAATTTCAGAAATGCAGATAAATAATCTCCCCTATATGTGCTATCTTTGACAACTAAAGAAATGGGAAATGTGTGTTTTTCTTACAGGGTGCTAGTAACAAAGTGCCTGAAGATCGAATTTCAAATAGCTTTGTTGCTAGGTTGTCTGTTATGTGTGGACACAACACTGGTTCATCCCTTGTGTTAGGTGCCTTTTTTTGTGCTTGAATGATTGAAACATCTGGTTTCAGCGGCTTAACAAACAATAATTAAAAAAAAAAAAAAGGTCAGGTCCAAGGATTGGATTGAAAATTTGTGAAAAAGCAGCCAGTGTCCAAAGAAAATGGTACCCACTGGCACCCTTTTTAAAAATTTTAATAGACTTGGATTTAAAGGGCCAAGAATCAAACATCATCAATGAAGTCAAAGTCTTTCAACTAGCCAAAGGAAAAGTTAGTCCTGGCCCTCTGTGGTCAGATGTTTTTCTTTCTGCCCCATTCTACTACTGTTCGCGTTTTGATAATTGAGTCCACCTTTTTTTAATCAACAAACCCACAAAGTCAATGCAAATGAACCACTAGGTTTGGTAAAGCTACTGTAGGTCATATTATTTTGGGGTGTGATGGAAATGCCGTGTGCAAGCATTTGAATCACTCATTATTTCTCAGTCAAAGCTCAGTATTTTTTTTCCTTCTTGCCTGTTGCTGTATTTTTTTTCAAATATGAGTGCAGAGTTGTGCATCAGTTTCTCAGCTTGTGTAATCAGATTTGTAAATATGTAAAAGAATCTCCAAACGCATGTCATTTGCGAAAGTGCATCCAGACTCTGTCAAGCAGATTTGTATAAATCTTCAAATCTATAATCAGATTTGCGAGTGTACTGACATTTGTAAACACGGAGACAAATCTGAGGCAAAAATACTTTTCATCCGGTAATATCCAAGATAAATACAGACAAGTCACTACTTTACAACTGGTGGAGGCGCTCAGTTGGCTGTCATGCTAAACAATATATTTGCTACACTATGCCTGGATGGGTCTGCAAATGTGTGTGGCGATTGGCAAAAATGTCAGGAGATCCGTCTGTAGCTCCGGGGTTTTCTTTACCCTGAGCTTGGGTTTATGGGCTCATGCTGTTAAGCTGTTGTACCTGCACTGTTCTGCAGTAGTTATACAGCCATAGTTATTGATCTTCTGAGGGAATCCATCTCCAGTTCATTCAGAGAACTGAAGGGCTGCCAGTCAATCACGAACTGATTTAATGTGCAGTTTTTAATGTGTAGGTGTATGACAGAAACCTCATGCACATTTGTATTTTTTTCTTTTCTTCTTCTTCTTCATCACATTTTCAAGTGTGGCTATGCACACAGGTTGAGACACAGTCACACAACTCTTCACACAGATTTGAAAATAGTCTTGCTACAGTAACACCCCTGTACAATTGGGTTTTTATTCTGGGCTGATGCTTTGAGTGACAGGCTCAATATATGACAATCTTGCAATAAGTGCACCATTTAGAGGTGTATGTGCTGGATGAGTAGAAGACACAGTTGAGGGAAGGGTTGGGGGGGTGACAGATGTACATCATCTACACTAAATTAGGCTTTCGGCATCGAGATGCATCTACCATATGTTTGTTGGAATGCTGACATATGATTGAGGTGTCATCATGTCAGTGTCGCAGCAGGGATGCAGCCATCAAGTTTGCCCCATCAGCGATTAGAGCTCTGTTAGAAGTTGACAGTGGAAAAAAAAAAAATAAGGCAATAAAGGTTCTATGTTAACCGTATGAGCAAAAGCATTGCTAAGCAGCAAGCAATGGATGTGTCGGATATCTGAGCGCCAACGAGTGCACCTCCTATTTTTTGTTCATGTATCCAAAAGCACAAAGACTGTAAAGGCTGGCAGAAATGGAGCGTAAATTGCAGGGTTGGTGGTTATTAAATTCAGTTCTAGCCAATCAAATAACTGGTCTCATCACTCTAAAAGAGCTGTGCCAATCGCATAATCTATGACGACAAAAGCTCCACAAATAAAACAAAAATTATATCATTGAACCGAGCAACTCAAATCTGGAGCCAGTGGCAAACGGGTTTTAACTTCTACAATGACAGAATTAATACTGAAAATTCTGTTGAAGCCGTTTTTATGACCGCGTCAATCCAAGCTCTTCCAGCTTGATTTCCACTGTTGTGTGAAATGGCACTGCGCGCTGGCGGAGAACAGCATTGAGAAGCTGCAGATTTATCAGCATGTGTGCTGCTGCCTTCAGATGGCTGCAGGGATTTAATGAACTGACGGAGAAGATTTTCATAGAGGGTAAATCATCTGTGGGCAACAGATACCATAAAAACAATTATTATTAATGTACAGACGTATGCAGACTGCCTTCTATTCCTTCTTATTTATCGAGCTTCTCGTGTTCCTTCTTCTTCTAGATGTTGGCATCCTTTGGTATTGCTACGTCTGTCACTGTGGCCTTCTTCTTCTGCTTGTCCACCATTACTATGGTGGTTAGCCGGTTGGTTAGCCATCACCAGTTTGTCCGCCTGTATCTGGAAGTCCCGCAGAATCTTAGCTCTGTTATTCTCGACCACCCTTGGGGGCGTGTCCCATTTTGACCTCAGGACTTCCAGGTCGGCACAGATGTTCCTGTATGCCAGCCACTTGGTTATGGCGTTCCATGCATGCTATATATGACTTGTGGCTGCAAAAGGAATTGTATTTTAAAGAATATATGCTCATTTTGAATTTGATGCTGGCAACACTTTTGCAGGCTGATGTTTGAATGGTAAACCATAAAAGATACTCAAGCTACACATGACATGAAAAAAACCCCAAAAAACTCTTGGATCAGTACCAATCATTCAATCCATGTTTCCTGGATTGTACATCAACCAGGGAGCTGAGAGTGTGTGTAAGAGCTGGAATACCACATTACAGATTTTGATTTGTATTCAATGCGGCCCTTAGATCGAAGCTTTCGCTGTCCCGGTGTAAGCAACTGAGATTTACGAGGGGTGTATTTGTTGGCTCTGCCTAATCCATAGGCTTTCTTCAGAATGGGAGCTTGTCAGATAGACCGACAGTCAGACAGACTTTTCTCAAGAAGGCTTGCTTGTCAAATTGTAGACACACAATCAGGCATTTGCACACACTCACATTCTTTTCCCCAGCAAGGGGTCACATACCCAATCAGGGACACACAAATACATACACACACATAGCAATGTACTGGTTTGATATGGAGCTCAGAGTGTGATGACAGTATCAGGTCCTTGTGTGATTGAGGTGACGGCGGCAGAGACAGGATGGGGGCTGTCATCAGCCATGAGTGACAGGAAGCTGAGGTGGGGAAGGTGGGGGAATGAAGTCACAGCTGAGTTCATGGGATGCAGTCTATCTTTCTGTCTGTCTTTTTTGTTTGTCTCACCTTCTCCCTCTCGGTCTCTTTATCCATTTATCTTTTTCTTACGTCTGCGTAGCTGTTTCAACCTTTCTATCTTCTTTGTTCTGTCCGCCCATCTATCTGTTCCGCTCTCAGTTTCAAATACATACATATACATTTTTTCTCTTCTCTTCCTGGATGAATTTTGCCCTTTCTTCCCCATGTCAGACACTACATCAAGAAAAGCAATGGGAGACCCATAAATAGGGTTTAGAGAACATGCACCCAATTTACTTTGACAGCAGGGAGGTGTGTTTGTGTGTGTGTGCGTATGTGTATGTATGCGTGTGCACTGACGTAAGTCACTCTGACAGGTACTGCAAATGAGGCAATATTGCAGGTATTGACTGACATTTCAGGCCCCTTGGCCCTCCGCTCACTAAAAAGGAGTGGCCGCTATAAATCAAGAGTTGTGTTAACTGTTGATGCTCTAAAAATGAAGATGCACAAAATCTTGTAAAATGAAAATTTGGTATTTGGTTGATATGAAGCTAAATATGAGTCTCAGGTAACTTTGAGTAAAGAATATTTGAAATGTCCTTAATTAAATTTACCACTCCTACAAGTGCCTTGATGAAGCAATAATCAGTTAAATAAAAACTTTTATTTATTCATGTTGCAGGCAAAAATCTGCTGTGCGCTGTGTGTTGTTTGATAATACTGAAGGATCTTTGGTGGTGTCCCTCTTTTTTTTTTTTTTTTTTTTACAGTGGACTAAATTCACAGACAGCCCGAAAGTCAAAATGAAAAAAAGTGATGCAGAAGTCCGTTTTGCTGAAATTTCATTGCAGCAACTCGAATGATACTCAGTAGTTTGTCCCCCATGTGCTTGTATGCATGCCTGACAACGTCAGTGCCTTCACCTAATGAGGTGACAGACAGTGTCTCCTCTCAGATCTGGACCAGAGCATCACTGAGCTCCTGGACAGTCTGAGGTGCAACCTGGAGGTGTCGGATGGACCAAAAATGCCCCAACACACACACACACACACACACACACACACACACAGACCCAACCCATTATTCTAAAGACTGTAACGTAATTACTTTGTAGCCAATATTTTTCCCCAAAAAACAACCAAACAAACAAAATCCTTCTGTCAAAGAGCTGTCCATTTGCACAGTTACTAGATGGTGGAAATGATCCCTTTAAAGCACAGTGGTCATTTACAGTGGACACCTATTCAAAAGCTGTTCTCTTGTATATGCATGCGTTTTGTTGTTCTAGTTGAATATCAGCCAACACAGTGGATATGAGGATGCAATATCATTTCCTGTTATTGGTTTGTTAAATACATATTTCTGTGGCTCAAAAGTCAAACGCACGGCGTCCAGCTGAGTGAACATGTTTGTAACTCCATGAAAAATAGGTTCACAAGCAAAATTTCAATTGCATTGTTTTTATATGCCTAAAGAGGAATAAAAAGATGCAGGTAAAAAAAAAATCCTGACTGAGGTTCTCATAATTCATGCATGAAACGGTTAAGAAATCCCAATTACGACATTAAAAAGGACGACTGATGAATTTCTTATGTGAAGCAAACCTTCAATTTTCTGCTTGCTAAAGCAGATTTTCTTGCTTTATCATTTGGGAGCACTGTAATCTGTATCTGTAAACATGGATGGATACAATTTTGGGACTATTTGACGAAACGCCTAAATGAAATGTCATTAACTGCCATCAGTGTGTGTTGCAATTGTTGCTCATGGGGATGACAAAGGAATCAATAAAGCAAATTCTGGGACTATATAACAAACTGCTGGGATATTGTGTTGAAAATCATAGTGTAACATACAGTATGTCCTCTGCGGGCTCACGTGGCACTTGGAAAATTTCCAAGCATTGGAATGACTTGCATTGATCCACGATTTGTGTGTGTGTGTGTGTGTGTGTGTGTGTGTGTGTGTGTGTGTGTGTGTGTGTGTGTGTGTGTGTGTGTGTGTGTTGATTTTCCGCATGAAGCTCTAATTTAAGTTGAAACTCAAAAGTTTCATTGATGTAACCACAAAACATATGAAACCATGGACACCGTGGGAAACATGATCATTATTATTGCAATAATTTGATCATCAGTTTAAACTCTTTATCTGCTACTTCCCTCAGTCTCAGATTGACAGTTCATTATTCACTGACCGACGCCCTGCAAATCTGAAGACAAATCCTCAAAGAAGCGGCATATCCATGCCGAGCACGTCACATCAGCTGGGGCACTCACAGGTATCCCGGCAGCACGTACTATTCTTAGGCTCCGCTGTCATTTTTGTCCGCTTTGCTTCCTCTCTTGTTCAGAACAAAGACTGTGAGATGAGGGTCATCTTTTCTGACAGCAAGGGCGGTCAACCCCTCTGAGGTTGTCATACTCTACCGCCTTTAACAGCGCGCTGCTTTGACTGACCCCTCTGCTTGGGGATACCTTCCAGTGTGCTTTGTGTCTCTGCATGTGTGTGTGTGTGTGTGTGTGTGTGAGACAGAGAGCAAGAAGGTTTTTAAAATCCTGATCTCTAAGCACCACCCAGCTTCAACCTCTAATTTGCTAGTCTGCATGTGCAGGGTGGTGGCATTGTCACAGCTCTGCCCTTTTTAACATCATTTTGCTTACCCCCCCCCCTTTTTTTTTTCCATGCCCGCAGTGTAAACGTCCCACAATAACAGATCTGAGATCCTCTAACAGGGAGGGTACTGACCTTTGGATATAAATAATACACTCTATTTGACTCGTGAGCAGAACGAACGTTCGGTTCTCCAAGCGACTGTTGGTGGCTGCGCTAATTGCTTTAGTGTGCTTGTCTCGTCAGCTGCCAAGTTGCACTCTGCTGAGCCACGGACTTGGCCTGCGCATGAGAGAGAGTTGGACAACAGGGCTTTAAAATATGCCAACATCCATTTGACTGCTTGGCAGTAATACAAAGGGGATTGAGAGGGGAGGGAGAGAATGAGAGAAAAAGAGAATGAGACGGAGAAAGGCAGAGCGCCGGTGAATGAGAACTGTCAGTGACCAGAGAGGCAGCAGGGCACAGAGAAGTGAAGAACACTAGACACAGCAAATAGTAAATAATATCCCCTCATCTCCTTTTAGCCTTATTTTGGATCATGATAGCCCATGACCGAAGAGGCGCTATTCTGCTGTGTTGAAATTTACATAAAAATCAATACCTATTGACTTGCCATTAAATTTATTCCCCTTTCCCCTGAACTACTTTACCTCTTCCTCCTCCCTTTTCTAATTCCTAATGATTGCTTTTCTGCTCAGTGGGGACTCTTTGGAAGCCTTGAAATTTCCTCCCTGCTTGGTTTGCATCAACTCCACGGCAGCTCGTGAACCCGCCTGTCATCTGAAAAACAGGCAGGAGATGAGTGACAGCATATCAAATCCCAATCTTTTAACTGGTTGGAAGAAGAAGAGAAAAGCTGATGAAAAAGGGGGGAAAATCTCCCCGAAGGCTCGCTTTGGAGTCAAGAACCTTGGCACGCTGGCAGAGGTTGATTTGTGTGTGTATTTTTTCACAGGCTTGTATAATGGCTTTGTCAATGAGCCTTCTCATTGTGACCATCAGTAGTAAGCCCCTCTGTTAGGTCATCTACCATATTTCCTCTCTGGCAGCGGCATTAAAAGTGTCGGTGTGCGTGCACCAAGAGCAAGGCAGTGATGTCCTTACCCTTATCCAACATATCTCTCTGACAGTAAACATGCCAGTGAGATGTTAAAAGAAAAAAAAATCAGCACAAGAAGAAATTTTTCGTATTTGTATTGCATTCATCTTTCTCTTGCGGGACGGTTCGATATCATATCTACTGTGACAATGCACCAGATTGCTTGAAGCCACAAACAGAACAGTGTAGCTAAAAGTTATAAGACTGTACTGTAATGTCTAATGGCAGCCAGCAGGTATTCCGTGATGATCAGTGATCGAATCTTCCACAATAGCTTTTCTTCTTTTTGAAAGTGCCTGCCATCTAAATGGATCTCTTGACTGCGATGCTGCACAGAAGACTTTCTAATCCATACCAACTAGTCGGCTACGGAGCAGCGCCCCTCCCAAAAAAAAGCTTGCAACAACTTCAAAACAAGTTCTTTCTGACAAGGCACAAAACATCACTCTTTTTTTCTTTTCTTTTTTTCACTTACAAAAGAGTAAGACCAAACTACTGGCGGTAGATTAAAGTGTGCATCTCTAAGATATGGAGAGCTTCAAGAAAATATGGTGAGATACTGGGGGAAAAAAAAGTTGCTTTAACATATTATGTTACAAATCCAGGAGAAGCTCCATTTGATTACCGAAGCCTTTGATACAATGCCAGAGCGCTTCTGATTAAATACATTTTTTTAGGGATTGGATGGTGCGAATGATACTAAATGAAAACTAGCCAGAAGCCAGGATCAACATGGGGCGCCAATTACAAAATCAACTACTGCAGGAGGTCACTCTGGGGAAATAATTGTTTGGCATTTGTATCCGAATGCACTGTCTTTTCACCATCATCAAATTTTCATTTTGAGAAGTGGTATAAAAAGATGTATGTAATACTTGGGACTAGCGTGGCTCGAAGTTTGCAAATGGGCTCGTCTCTTTGGTGTCATTTACAAAGCGTAATGACTAAGCCTGCAGGGCATTTGTGACAAGGTGAGGCGTGTTGCGCAGACAATAATCTGTCACTCTTGAGAAGACGAGAGCTAAAAGTTGGCAGCTGGATGCTGAAAGTCATCACCCATTTGGACTAGTCAATGAGGTTGTAAATAATAAATATGGCTTGAATAAATGCCCTGAAAACCAACGACCTAAGAAGACCCGGTGGTCCTGTTTAGTCAGGACCACTATAATAGAAATGAGGGTTTGGGGTACACAGATTGGAGTTGAGCACTGAGATCAGCTGATCTACCAGGATTATTGGTGTACATAACTTGGAATACTAATGGTTTACCTAAAGAGTTTAAATAAATGATTAGTTTCGGTACGCCAACTTGGAATACCCCTCTTATTTGCTGCACCGCAGCCTTGTGTGGGTATTGCTTGAGCCTCTGATCCCACTGCTTTGCAAAAGACGCGGCCCACTACATTACTCTCGCTAATTCCCACCTGTGCAGAATATTTACAAGAAGCAGTGTGGAAGGAAGGCTCAAAGCAACACCGGCAATCTAACCCTCCCGAACGAAAAAGCGTTTAGTCCCTCGCTGTCTCGCAAATGGCACTGCAGCATTTCAACGCTGGAGCAGATTTAACCCCGAAGCTATAAGAATGCTGAAAAAAAAAAAGAGTCTCAGACATACCCAGCTGAACTTTACCAAACACAGAGCAACAACCAGCCACATGAACATTCGCACTTCACCTCATCCAGATTTTTAAAGTGGGCAGTGACCTTCGTAATGCGTTTGTAACCCGTCACACACTTCACTGTTTCTGTCCACCTCAATACGCTTGATGACGGTGACTGATTGATGGGCTGTCGGGCTGGAACTAGGGGCTAGAATGACCCTCGGCTTCGGACTTGCTTTTGGATAATCCTAATTGACTGAGACAAGATGCTTCTCTTGAAAAAAAAAAAAAAAGGAGAAAAAACATGCAAGAAGAACAAAAAGTTTAAAGGTAAATGTAACTTAAGCACTTAGAGGACACGAGGGACAATGAAAACCATTCAGAAGGTCGGGTCTGTGCAGTCAAACAAAAGGTGAGCTGTGAAGCTGACTTTGATGAATAGTTTTATTTACTTACCTCGTTTCCATTCAAATTTAAGTGACGACTATTCGCCTGTTATTTAATGCTGTACTGCTCAAAACAGAGTGACAGGGAAGGTGAGAAAATAAGGTGGAGATAGAACGTGATTGATTCACCAACAAATGGACCCCAGCATTGTTCATCATGAACGTGTGCTCTTCTGCCCACCGCCATGGATGAAAATGCAGGTTTCTCCTCCAAAAAAAAACAAAAAAAAACATTCCACTAACTGACTTTCTCTGGTTTAAAGTGTCAAACGGCAAACTTTGTTTGGAAGGAAACCTCTCATACTTTGGCATGCCGACGGATGCACTTGCTTTAGAAAGCAACATGGAATTGCGATGTGCACCTGAAGCTTCTCTCATAACTAAATTTATCATTTGGTGGTGGTGGTGCTGGAGCCGTTCCCAGCTGTCAGAGGCTGAGAATGATAATAATTATGATAATTATTGCCTTTTCCTTTTGGTCATCATTTACAGTTTTCCAAAAAAAAAAAAAAAGATAAAGGACAATTAAATAAATAAATTAAAAGTGAAATTGCGTGCAAAGAAAACAATATTAAATGAAAGCTGTAACCTTTGACCTTTTAACATATTCCAACAAGCATTATCTTTCATTGAAAAATACCGCCATTATTGCTGAGTGTCGTCACTTGCAGTCTCATTTTTCGGGACTATCCCTGAATCTGGATGTTTTTATTGCTTCTTTTATAGCTTCTCGTGTCGGGCTAACAGATCACATCCTCCACCTGTTTTCCTTCTTTTTTCTAACGGTCTGTGAGGCTTCTTTTTTTTTTTTTTTCCATTTTAACTTT
This sequence comes from Cichlasoma orientale, assembly GCA_034780415.1. Taxonomy (NCBI): domain Eukaryota; kingdom Metazoa; phylum Chordata; class Actinopteri; order Cichliformes; family Cichlidae; genus Cichlasoma; species Cichlasoma orientale. The sequence continues at coordinate 23,714 of JAVDPK010003011.1, read as the reverse complement.
GATGTTAAACTTTCAGCCCGTGGAGTTATTTATTCATTTTTAACTGAAACACTTTAGAAAGCTGCCCCTTTTCTGGCTTCCTCCTTCGACACTATTATTTCAATTTCTTCAGCCGGACCTTCTCCTGCTTTTGTGCCTTAGTGTTGCAGCCCTCTTTCTTACTGCATCATCACCACTTTCTCCACTTCGTCATGAGGTCAGCTTGCTTCCTTGCATAGAGACATGTTGGTGCAGCAGTGTGCAGACTGCAGGCAGCAAACACGAGTCATAGATTAAGAATGAGTCTGATTCACTGACATGCACATGGTGGTAAGAACAAATTTGGCCAGTGTGCCCGTTTCATGAACCTGACAGTAATTTTGCATACGCACTTGGTTTTTTGCAAAGGGTAGTATTTTCTACACAAATTACCAGTGAATTATAAGTGAAATAAAGGAAGCTGCTTGTAAACTAATGTGATAGAGCGCTCCACAGATTGGTTGTACCACATACTTCGTACACTGCCTCCATCTGACAACAGAGCTCTCTGCATGTAGATGGGCCACCCCTGGACTGCTAGTGGACTGTGAGCACGTTACCCCTGCTGAACCATAAATTCTGCTTGAGAGGAACCGTCTGCCGTTGCTGCGCCTCTGCCCAGCCAAGAGGCTGCGGAGAGGGTGTCTGCTGTTGTCCATTATAGCTTTACATTTGTTCAATGTGCCCCTCTCTACCACAGTCTTATGTGAGTCCAGCCTCCTGCCAAGCACTGACTTTTTTCACCACCTGCTTATTGTTTTTGTCTGTCAGGACTGCACCCCCAAAACACAGCACCATAAAGGAGAGCACCGGCCACCACGGTGTGATAAAATACACGCAGCATCTCATCACACACGCCAGAGGACCTCAACCTCTGCAGGAAGTTCAGGGACCAATCCAGCTTGTCATCCAAAAGGACACCCCCCCCCCCCCCCCCAAGATATTTCTAAGAGTGCACCACATCAGTGCTCTGCCCCTGTGTGGAGACTGGCAGATGTGATGGCTGGAAAACCACCGTCTCCTTGGTTTTATGTGGTGTGAGGTGGAGGTAACTCCTGCTGCACCAGTCCCCGAAGGCCTCCACAAGGTCCCTGTATTCCTGCTCCTGTCCACTTCTGATACAGTGCATGCCACAATAGCAGTATTCATCAGAATATTTTTGCATGCAAATCCACCGTGTAGAGTGTGAACAGGAATGGAGCTAAAATGGTCCCTTGTGGGGGCCCTGTACTGCACCTCACCATCCCAGAGACACGGCTCCCCAGCATGACAAATTGAGGTGTTTCTGTCAGGTAGTGTATTACCCATATGATGTCAGGGAGGCAGCTGCACCCATCCCCTTCAACGTACAGTATCTCTCAGTATGACGGGCTTGATTGTATTGAATTCTCTTGAGAAATCAACAAATCAACGATTCTCATGTTGCACCCTGGCTCCTCCAAGTATGTGTAGGTCCTTTGAAGCATGTAAAAGACCGCATCCTTCACTCTGTTGTGCTCCTGATAGGCAAACTGGAGGGGGTCCAGTACACGAGCAACCTCTGGCCTCATGAGACGGAGGACCAGATGCTCCTGGGTCTTCAGGATATGGCACATTAAGGCAACCGGGTGGCCATTGTTTATCTCAGACAGGCACCTTACTTTGGGTATGAGACAGGATGTTTTCCACTGCACCGGGACCTTGCCTTGTTGTAGACTCAAGTTAAAGAACCACTGAAAGGGTTCAGCTAGCTGGGCTGCAAAGTCACTATCTGGGCCTGCTGCTTTCCCTGAATGCAGCCCCCTGAGCTCCGCCCTCACCTCATCAGCTGAGAAGGATGGGGGCAGATGACCAGATGCGGCAGGTGTTGCAGTTGCGGCTGGGAGGAAGGGCAGATGTCACAGCAGGGCAGGCATTCGCCATCCAATCAAAGCTGTTATGAAACAGGTTAAATTCACTGGCCTTGTTCTCATCACCATCCATGACCTGACTGCTCTTTTAGCCAGTGATGTTGGTCATTCCCGCCACACCTCTCTGGTGTTATTCTGCTACAGATTACTCTCCACTTTTTTTCATACTGTAATCCGCCTTCGCCTGCAACAGACTTCTTTTCTGTTCCCACTGCACACACTTGAGCTTCTCTGCCTTTTCTGGTTAAGGGGCTCTTTAATGTTCCGGGCGACCCAGGGATTATTACTGGGAACACAGCAAACAGTCCTTACTGGAATCACAAAGTCCCCACAGAAGCTGATGTGATCCATGATGGTGTCCACCTTGCTGTAGGTGTCCGCATCTGTGCTGTTGTCCTGTGGCTCCAGCAGTCCAGTCTGTGCACTCGAAACTCGAAACTCTCTGGCCTCCGGAGACCACTTCCTGAATAAGCGGGTGGTAACAGGAAACCTCATTACACAGGGTTTGTATGTGGGCTGAAGGAAAACCAGACTGCGATGTGATCTGCCAAGCGGTGGTAAAGCAGAGGCACTGTACGCATCCTTCACATTAGCATAAAACAGATCCAGTGTCTTATTTTCCCTCGTGGGACAGTCCACATACTGTACAAACCCAGTCATGTGGGAGGTGAGAATGGTGTTATTAAAATCCCCTGTTACTGCAATAGAAGCAAGAGATTGGTCTGCCCATGATGTTCATGCCAATTATCTGGGAGTGGAAAAGGGGGCTTTCCTTTAGCTACTTTGTTGCACAAGGTTTTTTTTTCCTTTTTTTAAAAAAAAAAAAAGGCTTCCAAAACTCGTGTATGCAAATGTTTTTTTGACAAAGAAAGTATCTCCATTTATGAGAATTACAGATGCACAACATGCAGAAACATGAGAAATGCAAACATGCATTTGTTCCTTCAAAGAAATCAAATACAGGCAACCTTTAATACCCTGGAGTTGCTTTAGCGAGCAGTGGTTTTGTAGGGAAAAATCAGCCTATAAGCATATATCATATGTAACAGGACATATCATATCCCACAGCCATGGCCCACAATTGCATAATCAGCCAGCAGCAGCTTTCTGTGTGATTCAGTGAGGCTTTACCCTTTAACACAGATGCTGCAGCTATAATAAATGCCGTATGACCCAATCCATCATAGTTACATGACATTTTAGCACTTTACATTGGTTAACAAGGTCTACATCATGCTTTGGTCTGAGATAATGACATAGCCATGTGATATGATAGGAATCTGCAAAAAAAAGAAGAAATATTATAGTCCTGCTTAGTTTGTGAAATTCTACACACTATTGGACCATCAGCGATTCTTTGTTTATTGAGCTTCTTTTTTCTTTTTTAAAGGCCTGGCTGTGCACTCCACCTCTCCCACACACACACACCAGCACACGAGCTTCTCTTTCCCCCTGCAGGATCTGCTTCGACAAGATAAGTGCGGGACTTGTAATTGTGCGAGGGCCCTCATCTCTCGGCATTGGCTGATAATGTTGCTGCGAAAGCCTTGTGCTCATTACGCTCGCCTTTGTTGTTTTTATTGCACAGCTCGGTTGATTATTTTTTCAAGAGAATTCAGACGGTTTAATGCCCTCCCTTGTTCCATAAACAGAGATGCTATTGTGGCAAACTCCTGCAAAATAAACCAATAAATACATAGGTGATTTAAAAAAAAATCACAGGGATCTGTAAAAAAAAAAACCTACATATTTGGACTTTGGAATAAAGCACTTGCAGCAGCAAGTCCTGGGACTGATAGAGGGACCTTCAGGCGGCTTTCTAACTTGGGTGAACACTCCAACAGTATTAATGGCAGTGACTCGGGCCAGTTCAACTGGAGAAGTGTGCAGAAGCAGAAAAATACAGATAAACTCTCCACATTCATTTTCCTTGCATGGCAAACACTTAGTCAATAGCTCGTGCTGGAGCTATGTATGCTTTAGTTTCCCATTAGCTTTGTGAAAAATATGAGATTAAACACGACCTCGGGTTTAGCAGCCTATCATATGGAGCTGCAGATACAGACGCAGTCCGAAGTCGTTCTTTAGAAGTCAACCTTCTTAGAGTTGTTTCAGATCGCTGAAGCGGTGAAATGAAAAACAGTCTGGCTCTTCAAACGCCGCGACTAATCTTTCTTTGACAAAACATTACGCCTTAAATTTCTCCGCTCGCTACTCCTCATACACATCTGTGCATCTAATGAAAGCAGACTATATCTTACAGAAGCAGGACACTGTAAAGCACTGCAGCGCTGTTTATTTATCCCCCCCCCCCATTCATTTCTTCTGTTCTCAAGTAGACTGTTGTCTTTGCTATTTAAAATTTCCATCAGCTACCAGGCAGCTCAGGTTTGTCTGTTGTAAACATTAATAAGTAAGGAAAAAAGGCATGAAAGCATGTAAGATAAGCTCTTGTATTCCAGGGATGCATTTGAAGGTAAACAGTGGACTGCAGCTTGAATCACAGGGAACGACTAAATGTTAGGAATAAATGCAAATTGAGATGTGAGCGCGAGAACATTCTTTCATGCTGCTGACGAGTGACACTGACAAACCTGATTTAATAATCCGCCTAATAATTCCCCATAGTGTATCTTTGTGCAGCTGAGTGACTCACAGCAAAGGCTCATAGGTAATATCTTGTACTGATTTCTCAGGAAACAAAGTTTTCCGAGAGGGGTGGGGGGGGGGGGGGGGGGTGGTAATATAAATTAAAATTTTTGACAGAGATAACAGCTGCCCCAAGTCAGGAAAAACAAACAAACAAACCAAAAAAAACCCCCAAAAACAACCCCCCCCCCCAAAAAAACCCCCAGAAGAATAAATAAAATTAAATAAAATAAAATAATAAAAATAAAGAAAATAAATAAATAAATTTAAAAATAATTAATTAAAAAATACAATAATAAATTATTTAATTAAAAAAGATATTGTACTGTTATGAAATTGGGAGACAAAAAATTCGGAGAGATTCATTTTGGAGTACTTGGAACTGCCAACAGGGTCATTTTGAAGGCTCTCATATCGTGAGCTACAGTCGAGCTAGCTGGATGAGACTGATAGATAAACATATGGGGGACTGAAGTTAGATAGAAGATGACTAATTGTTGCAGGGCAGAGTGGATCACAGACACGTGGAGAAGCTGGTGGGTTGCTGGCTGTGCTGAACAGCAGGGGAGCTCTCCAGAACGTGGAGAACTAATCCAGGCAAGTAAAGGGTGAAATCCGGAGCAGAACAGCCGAATCAGGCGGGTTTTAGGCCTGAGGAGGGCCACAGACTGGGGCAGAGCGGTGTTGAGGGTGTATGAGAGAGAAGCCGCAGGTTGGGCGGAAGAAGAGACGGACACTGTGATAAACTTTCACTGTTCTACTTTTACAATAGGCAGAAGGAACTTGCAGCTGCCCTCTTATTTCCCAAGCAGATCCATCTCCCCACAGCAGATGGATCTGCATGTTGATTTGCCAAAGATGTTACACCGGATACTGACTTATCTGGGCTCTGGACCGGCACTGGGAGTACACTAGCGTGGAACCCCTCAGGCTGGGTTACACGAGACCCCTGAGGTCTCCCCCGTCTCAAAAAGGGGCTTTTTCCCGTGGAAAGCAAAGCATATGGTAAGTTTTACAATGTAAACAGTTAATATAAAAAATCTGTGAAACTAATAAATCCCCTAAAAGTGAACCTGAAGTACCTGTTTTTTCTTTTTTGGCAAATCTATTATCGTTGGTAGAGGTACGAGGTCTCGGACCGCTCTTGTTGAAACCTGCGGCCATAAACGAATAACCCGTTGCGTTATCTCGGGGACCTCTTGTGGTCCTGTAGCGGCACTATTGTTCTGAAGCTTTCTGGCAACATGGAAAACAGGCAGAATTTAGCAGAACAGCCTTCATGTTTGGCCTTAATTGTTATGCTGTGTCCATAACTGCAGACATCTCTGATTAACTTGTATTATATTACCACCCCCCTCGGTGGACTCATCATTTGATAATTATGCTTTCGATAAGAAATTAAAGAAGTTTCTCTTTTACACATGACAGTAGTACACCTTTATGTGATCATCACCTCTGTGTCATGATGAAAAACGCAACAACAAAAGCATTATTGAATCTGACAGTAGCTTGCTCTGGGGCATCATGTTGCTACAGTGTACTTTAAAGTGTTTTCCAATTCAGCACCATGGGCTCCGAGTGTTTTGACCTTAATGTGTTGCTCAGCGCTGAAGTCCACTCTGTTGCAAACCAATGAGGTAAATTCCTCTTTGCTGTTAATGCTGAACAAGATGGATATTTTCACGGGCTGAGCGACCTATCAGGCAAGAATAATGAGGAGAAGGAGCGGCACATCAAAACTGATAATGTTACCAGCGTTAGGTAGGGTCCACCCTAGCCCAACCCCCCCAACCCAAATTTAAAGTGATGTAACACATGATGACTTTTTCCTTTTCTAAGAAATGACCTAGTTAGAAATTAATGTTAAGAAATGAGACAAAACATAAACGTTTCATACACCTTAAGCACTTTTATAACATGATGGGTCCCGGCATTTTTTTCTGGCGCTTAACAAGCTTCACTCCATACAGTAATGTTAGAGCCCTTGTTGGAACGGCATACTCAGCACATTGATTAGGTTGGCAGACAAGAGGTGGCGCAAATGTGAAGACAACACTGAAAATGTGAGCTCACACCTCCAAATGAACGGCGAGTATGTGATGGCCGAGACAGCTTCTTGTAAGCCATCCTAACCTTGTGTGTTGCTGCTGTCAAAACTGTCCCAGCTTTGCTGACCCAACCTGTCTGGAAATATGCCAAAAAAAAAAAAAAAAAAAAGGTAGTCTTGCAGGGCAAAAAGTGCAGACTTACTGTGTTTTCGTAATTCAGTTGCATACTGTAACAGTTACATGCAACCAGCTGCTCCTCAACATTAAACACATTAATAGCCTTTATACATTCTGTTTTTTTTACAATACTGATACAAAAGACAAGCTGTGTCAGGGAGTTCTCCCAGCATCATTACTGTAATCTTCAAGAAGAACCTTGTTGCCCAGAACCATTCAGGCAGAGCTGGCGTTTGTATTTTTTTTTTTTGCCCAGTGAGGATGAGGAACTTTCCAGGGATCTTTCCTTCTGATATCAGCCAAAGGTTCTAACACTGATGTGCAAACACAGGATAAAACAGGCTTTTTACTGATGCTGTCTTATTAAGGGCAGATTCAAGTGCACAAAAAAAAAAAAAAAAGCAGAAGCAAAGACAAATTGATCAACTTGCTTCACTGCCTGTGGTCTAGTGGTAAAGACAGTTGTGTCTTAGTTACAGCCAAACATTTAGCTGATATGCGAGATATACTACAAAAGAAAAGCAGGAGGAGGCTGCACGCCGAGCAAATCAGAGGCAACTCCTGATCAAATTGCTTGACATTTTATGTGCAATGTGTAAGCAAATATTGGAATAGGTTTACAGTAGGTCGTAGGTTTATGAAAATCACTGAAAAATGTAATTTACCTTTTAAGGAAAGGCCAACCTGCCAAAGGTGCCAATGTCTCAGTTTCAAGGCCTTGATGCTCATGCGTCACGGGTTGGGTCCAAGTACAAACCACCCAATTTTGAAGATGTTGGGACACTGTGGAAAATGTACATTAAAAAAATTTTACCCAAACTCTTCTACTACGACGCCATGCTGTTATAATCGTCTTACTGAACTATGCAAGGCTTCCCTGAAAAAGACGTCTGGGTGGGAGCACATGCTGCTCTAAAACCTATAAACCCCTTTCAGCATCGATGGCGCCTTTCCAGATGTGCAAGCTGCCAGTTCCATATGAAATAATGCATCTCCACACCATCAGAGATGCAGGCTTTTTAATTGAATGACGGTAACAACCTGGATGACCTCTCTCTCCCCTTTAGTCCAGAGGATGCGGTGTCCGTGTTTCCCAGAAAGAATTTTGAATTTCTGAACCAGCTGGTGGAATAACATTCAAAGCTAAAAAATAATGAGCTCTCTTTGAAGGTTTCATAGTTCAGGATTTCTTCAAGGAGATTATGTGTTTGGGAAGTTCTGGCTTTTTTTTTAAGTTGAAAGTTTGGGACATGTTTGCAAAATTTACAGAGGACTTAAGAGAGCTTAACATTTGAGGTCTTTTGGATCATCCATCCATCCATCCATCCATCCATCTGTCCATCCATCCATCCATCCATCCATGTTTATCCAATTCAGGGTCGAGCTGGAGCCGATGTACACCCTGTACAGATTGGATCTGAATCCAGGCATTTTTGGAAAGATTCTTTCATGCTTCACGTCATACCTTCACAAATACAAATGTCACGATCCTTGAGGCTTTGCGAAGATACACAGTCTCAGACTTTTCTTGGTTTAGTTTGTATTTTCTCATTTTATAGTTACTAATGTAAATCAAGCTGATTGCATCAGAAACAAGTACAATGCATAATGGAGCTTGGAAGCTATAATTAGAAAGGGATGTTGTTGCAAATTAAACTGCACTGAATCCTAGTGTATGCAGGCCTTTGTTCTTTTTAATGATAGCACGGCTATTGAATTTGTTCCTCATTGTCAAATTAGAAACAAACTTTAAAACATGAAATATGGCAATGCACAAACTCAGGTGCATGTTTTATGTTTTTTCTTAAATTTAACCTGCACCAAGAATCCTCACCTCCAAATCCACCCACCCAGTTATCAACTGCCTCCCGCTTCCACTCCTCATCTCCCACTTTACAGCAGAATGAGAAGTACTAACAAGTAAAATAAGCTCAAGAATAGTTAAATGATTGGATTATGCGAGAAAAGTGTCTGCCAAAGGTGAGGACAAGGAGCACCTAAGCATTATCCCTACTCCATAAACGCTGTGAGCAATATCCTGTTATGAGTTCCTGTTATGCAAAGGAGAATAATAAGGTTGTCTCTTCTCACTGCCGAGAACAATAATGAGTTTGCATTGAAACGGCCGTCGTGGTTCAATAGCTTCACCTTTGATTCTAATGGCTGCCTCTTTTTCTCCTGGCAAGGGACTTCCTTTCTTTATTTCTCTGCTTCTGTCACTATCTCTCTAACCATATCTTTTTCTTGCTCCAAGTCTCAGTCTGTGGCGAGGAAACTCCTCTCTGGGCATCAATCCCCTGCAAATACGATTAAAGCACTGAGTCATCATTTGGCCCACAGGGTGTAGTGACCAAAGAAGCAAGACTGCTTGTGTGTGTGTGTGTCAGTGTGTGTATCCGTGTCTGTTTGTCTATCTGTGACATGTGAAAGGGGTTGAAAGCTTCACATTCTGGGAGGACTTGATTCCTCTATCCAGAAACAAAATGGGCAATCCTTTTCCCTTCATCTCTCTGTCTCTTTGAGACTCAGCTGGGAGGGTAAGGCATGACCAATCGCAACCTGATATCCTCACCCTTCCAACTTCTCTTTCCACCACTCCTCCCTTCCCTCTCCCCTTGCCCCAAGGCTCAAAATGTAATTGCTGCTGCTTTTTGTAGAGCCTTGCCAACTAAGTGCGGAGGGTATTTTTGATGTTCTTTTTTTTTTTGTGCACAAGGACACATTATGACAGATGGGCAGACAGGGGTAAAGAGACAAAGTAAAGGGCAGCAGATGGAAACTGAGGGTCTAAAAGGGGCTTGATGTGTCTCAGAATGTCAAGCCGAATTTCTTGGGCCACGTGGGGAAATGAAAGGCTTCGATGTGGAAATGATGGCAATTACAGCTATTCCTTTCTCCTCAAAGTAGACCTACTGTACTGCGGAGCCGCTCAAACGTGGAACTTTTGGGTATTCGGATGTACAGAAAGAAATGTCACTGGAACTGATACCACTGGGATTCCTCCATTCTTGATTGCTAAGATCAGAGTGCTGAGAAAAAGACCTCTGCTGTTGATTGCAACAGTAAGTGACAGACTTGTCAGCACGATGCTCCAATCAGAGTAAAAAAAATCACATTATGGGTGACATTTCATTTTGTCTCAGTTTGGATTGCTGGTGAACGGTAAATAATAGAGATCTCGCCTCGCCATGGCTGCCTGTTGTTGGAATAAAGAGAGCCACGTAACTTGGTTTTGACAGATGACGAGACGCATTCTCACCAGCAGCCGGTGTCAAATACACAAGCATGCATGTTATCACTGCACAAGACATCTATTGCAATTTGACAGCTGAAGAAGGAATCCAATTAGTGTGTAACCAATTCAATTTGATGACATTTTAATTTTATTTATTTATTAATTTTCTTTAGCATGATGCCACAAAAAAAGATTCAGGTCAGCGGCAGACTGACTTTTGGAAGCACCAGCATATTTCTAATATTCATGTTTATAATTCTTCAGTGTGCACTGCAGTCCCATAGAGGTCAGAGTTCACAGAGTCATTACTGTCATTAAATACCATGGTAACCAAGTAAATATTTGAGAAGCTTGTTACGATAGAAAAGTTTTTGTTTAGGGTGTTTTTAACGCAGTCAAAGGGTGTAGTGCTAATACGCTAGCCGATGCTAGCAAACTCGGTAGCAAGCTGCATTCGTGTGCTGCAAGGGTGCAAGCCACAGATGCACATATCGGCTAAGTAATGGAGTGGAGTGATTGGATTTCACTCACTAACACCGAAGCACAAACATCTGGGATGGTCTGCGCCACACGCCAAGCAAAAATATTTATTAGATAATCCGTTAAAATGCTCCGAAGGCGCCATCAGCCCACAGAGTGAAGAGGTCCAGTTTAGTGATTTAAAGTAGTGGATCAGGCCTGGCAGATGCCAGTTGGTTCAAGCAGCTTGTGCCGCGATACCAAAATCAATGTGGCCGTGCCCTTAACTTAATCTCAACTTTCTATAACTTATTCAGAAAAAAACTGTCGCAGATGCAGCCTGTTTATATTGTTGTAGCTTATATATTTTTATACGTATACAGAGGCGAAAGATTGAACCTTTGAGCTAAATCTGTAATTCATTTTCTTTTTTTTAAAAAAAGGAAATTCTAATTGTTTTGTATTTGTAGCCTTGTAATGTGCTATGAATAATGTATTCCTGGCGAGCTTTGCAGGTGCACCCAAAGCCATAGCACGCCATTGAATCTATTTGCATAAGATGCAGAGGACCATATGTACATTTAGCATCTGCAGCTTGTACAGTACATATACAGTACATATAAATATATATTTACTTTACTTCAGTACTCTTCTGTCCTTATATGGCTGTGGCTAGGGGCAGAAATGAAGGCTTTGAATGACACAAAAATTAAACACTGATCTTGCCCTGCTGGGCCACTCCCTTTAAGATGACTGAATGAAAGCTGTCAAAGTTAGCATTTAAATTATTCACCCAGCAGCAGCAAGGAAATGTGTGCGTGTGTGTGTGCGTGTGCGTGTGCGAAGGCAGGCTTGATTGATCTAATCAATCCTCATAGCTGAAAAGGAGTCAAGAAGATCTGGCCTTCTGGGCTGCCGCCTGAACTCCTGTAGCCGTACACCATCTTTTTTGTATGGTTTAATTATGAATGACATTTGCTGAGCGGCGGCGCTGCTCAGTAAGTCCCAAAAGAAGATGGAGGGTGTTCTTAGGGGGCAAAATCAGTTATTCAATCAATCATACACATATACATGTCATTCTATCTTGTCTGATTAAAATATTTACACTACTGCTCAAATGTTTGAGGTCACTTTGAAATGAATGATTTTTAATAGACTTTCTCAATGGGGGGGGCCCCCCCAGGCTACTCCGAGTTTTGGGTGTAACACGCTACGAAGTGAGGCTACGAAGCTGCTTTGTGTTCCTACTCCAACACAAAAAGATCACATGTGTATCCTCATTAGGATACTGTGCCAGTGTGTGGGATTGTAGCATAAGTAGCATAAGGAGTCATTGTCACATGACTCCCATAAGTGAAAAGGCATTTCTGGCCATGGAGTAATGTGAAAGTAATGTGACAACTCACCAAAACACTGAAGTTTCCAAAGAATACGCACTTCTCCCTTCATTCAGTGTCACACTGGTTCTTTTAGTACCACTGAATAAGGCTTCCAGCTGAGGACCTGAGAGTATTTCTCTGACTAGAGACTCTGATGAATTTGTCTTCTTTCTCAGTTGTCCATGAATGTGTTCCTTTTTTCCCCCCTTTCTGCTTCAGCAAAAAAACTGTTTTTGTTGTCGTGCAGAGCGAGTGCGTGCCGCTGCACTGAATCCACAGGCTTTTGGCAATTACATCCACAGTGTGGGCAATCGTTTTTTTTTTGGCAACTGAATGACTGTAATTAAATGCACAAAGGCCAGACATCCAACTAGCCAAATTTATTGCTTAACATCAGATTTCAGCTGAGCTAATATGAGCGGTTAGCCGTCAGATGATGCGCTTCAGGTTGCAGTGACGGTTGCTGAAAACGAGCCCCTGCACACCCCAGGTGCACATGCCCTTAAAAATCAAAGATGATTATGATCAAGATTTCCAATTATTCAAATTCAAATGTTAGATTAAAAAAAAAAAAGTGCTTATCTTTCAAAAACAGCAACATTTGAAAATAACCCCAAACTTTTGAGATAGTGTATTCAAGAAACTTTTGATTGGAAAAAAAAGGAAAAAAAAATTGGAATTTTGTCTGCATGCAGACACAGTCCCTTCCTAATAATCCCAGCTGCAAACCTGCTTATAAACACACTTGGCTCCACTCCTGGGCTGTCCTCCTTGCCAGAAACTTGGAGGACACACGGCCAGCCGGTGACGATTAGACAAAGTGACACGTTATATAAATATATATTTACAGAAGATGGGAAAAAAGCAGAGCTTATCAATAATGCATATATAATTCATTAGGGCAATCCGCTCTTTCTGTCCTGCACCACAAGCCAAAACTCCGTAGATAACGTCTCCATTGGCTGTCTGTTTAATTGATAGCTGATGCGACCGCTGAGATCAGGAGAGGAAGGTAGCAGGAGGGAAGACTGGAAGGAGATAAAGATAAGGAGAGGTGTGAGTGAGTATGTGCTGACTGCAGCTCAGTTTTACTATGACATTAAGATTTTAGTGTTTATGGATTTTACAGCTGCTAAGTACAACAATCTGTACAGCTAACATCACAACCGGCGCTGGTGTAGTAAAATGTGTGTTGTCTTGTGAATTTTAAAGCACAATCGTTCTGCATCATTTCTTAAAGACAAGAAAGACTCTACCCAGAACTTTACCTCAACAATTAGGCTTATGGATTTGAATGCTCTCGCCGCTGCAAATGACATTACATTTCCACTTGTTCTTTATATGAAAAGGTTTAGATAAACAACCTAATTAAGGTTAAGGTACTAAAGCAATTAAAGTTAAAAGGGTACTGCGGGAGTTTTGTTTTAAAGAAAAGTCTGTTCTCTCTGTGAGTCGAGCTCCAAAATGCTTGTTCTTACATTTTCCACAAAATAGCTCAGTACAGACCTGAAGCCGTGACATTTTATTGTCGTGGCGTGGCTCTGCTCGGCCCCTTAGAGTCCAGGGTTACAGCCAATCAACACAAAGGTGTTCTGGTGATCACCTATACTACAAGGAAATATTTCTCTCCTGGCGGGAGTGCTCTCTTCCAGAATGTCATCTATATGGCAAGAGTGGTAACTGACTTGTAAAAAAAAATACATGAAACTGAGCTGTCTTGTGTCACAATTTGGAACTCTTAAGTTAGACGTAAGCGCAGGAGTTAAAGGCTTCTTTTTAGGTTGAGAGAATTCTTCAGTTCTAGAGGTGTTCAACCCCTGCCATCATGTGACTTGTTAACGTCACATGGATCAAGGTGTGGGTGAGGTTGAAACACTTGTGATGGGAGCTAAAGACTGCATGATGAGAGGTGAAATGTCTTCATGGACCTAAAAAGAAGTCCAGTTGCCTTCAGCTCAACTACTAGAGTAAAAACCTCCTGCAACTAGGAAAAATTGGCGGTTGGCCTGCATTGATTTTTTTTGCTGTTGTAGATTAACGAGACTGAACGTTGAACACCCTCATCCTCTGAGCGACCACTTTTGATGGTTGCCCGCCTATCGGGAGGCAACCTGTCTCCAAAGAATGGCGGTCCGACTTGACTTTGAAGCAATCAAGGCAACGAGACTGCAAGTTCAGGGCACAGTTGCATTAATTTTATTCATGCCACAATCTCTGATCACTGTTTCCCCTAATATGACTGTAGCATCAGACCTCGATGACTGAGCAACTACACGGACATCTTAAGTTAAACATTTTGGGAGGACTTCTGATGTCTATGTATGACATAAGATCAAGCTCAATTGCTTGAAAGCCAGTATCAGACTAACAAATGAGATACAGGTGGTGGTTGGTGGATTTCTTTGTTCTATGCTTGAAGAGATCCAGGCTAATAATTTCTGCCTCTTCCTTCCTTGTAAAAGCGAGCTCACTGAGACGAGTGGCTTCTCATATTTTTCTTGACATAACAGCAAATACATAAAATAGTATGATTTCAAAAATACCTCGGTAAGTGCAAGTAATGTCAAATGTTCAGGAGATAATGCTGATAAGAGAACTGATGCCACCACAAAAACCCATCTAAGTTTTTGTTTGCACAGCAAGACATTCAAACCGCCGCTGTAAACAGGCAAGACTACCACCGACGTCCCACAGAAGAAAAAGAGAGACTCATTTTGTGTGTTGGTTAGGCTTTATTAAAATCCTTTTCATATCTTAAAAAAAAAAAGGGGAGCACTTAAAAGAAAACTTCTGGAGTAAAGCCCTGCTTTATTTTTTATATTGCAGGACAAAGTTTATTGCTTTAAGATTGCAGCAGATCCCCAGAGGGCCAAATTACAGCTATCAAAGCAAAACTAATGGGCAAGGTATCAAACTGCAAAAGCTCAATCAAGGACAGCGTGTGAATGTCAAAATGCCCCATGGCATCTCATCACTTCCATAGCTGCGGCTCGACCCAGAACGCACCACACGTATGTGTGTGTGTGTGTGTGTGTGTTCGTAAGGTTGTCCTTTTTAACCGTGCTCTCTATTCTGATTTTGTGATTCGCACACACACACACACACACACACAACATCACCATATCCCAGTCCACCCACCCACAGCTGTCTCCACCCCGGTGCAACTAGAGCAGGACAATTAGTAATCCATCACCGCTGTTTACAGTCTGGGTGGTGGCGCTCTGGCGAAGCAGAGATGGAGAGAGAAAAAGACTCAGATAGGGAGAGGTGGGGAATGTGCTAAAGGGGAGAGGACGAGTAGGGATGGATGGGGGGGGGGGGGGGGGGCCAAAAAAAAAAAACAATGTGAGGAGACTGGAAAATAGAAGTAAACAAGGGGAAGGGGACAGCAGGGACAAACAAGTATTTTTTTTATCCTGGCAAGCAACTTTTTTACTGTGCGTGTCTCTGTGAGTCCTGTTTTGTTGTTTCGAATCACTGCCGTACATGGGCACAGTACACTGAGAAGATTACGAGTCACTGCTGCTTCAGCATGCCAAATCAGTAATCTGCGCGGGCATACATGCACTTCCCCACATGCTTTATTAATGGCGGGCGGGTGTGTGCGTGTAGGAGATGTGTGACACCGAGTGTCTAGGAAAAACACGGGAGCGCGAGCTGTGTGATTTGGGGGGTAGTGTGGCGGGGAGAAAGAGGGAACAATGACAAATAAAGGGAAGAGGAAGAAGAGATGAAGGGATGGGTGAAAAGGCATCCCACTAGATGGCACTATTGTGTGGTGGATTTAATTTCTCCCTCCCTCCTCTCTCTGTCTTCCCTTTCTCTCCTCCCTTTTCTAGGTCTCTGTTTCTGTCTCATGTTGTCTCTTCCTCTCCAACCTCCAATTCCCTCTCTCCATCTTTTTACCCCCACCTCCCCCTTGCTCAGCCTTTCTCTCCCCCTCTTTCTGTGTGCTGCATGTATGATGGAGGCAGTTATACAGCTGGGAATTGAATACACAGAACTGTAGTGTTCCCTGAATCGAAGCTAGGTGCTTGAGAAACCCAGAAAGCTTTTCCAAGGACAGTGTCTGTTTGTTTAATTGACTGCCACCAAAAAGACACGTACACGCACGCACACACACACACACACACACACACACGGGAGCACGTATTCATGCTTACAAATTCATACGCACATAAACATTTGCTAATAATCAGAGACAGAATGAAACTCATGAAAGATTGAAGCTGGCCCCCAAAGAAAGGTGAAAGACCAAGTGTGATGACTGCATAAATTACACTAATCAGAGAAGAGGCTCGGCATCCGCCAAGATGAGACGAGTGAAAGTGGGAGCAGGAGAGCGGGCTGGCCGTCAGTCTGTAGTAGAAGTCAAGTGTGGGTGAATGATCAGTGCAAAGGGTGGAAATCAAGAGCGATGGATCACTGATGCCAGGATTAACTGTTTTCTTGGAGTGTTGCGAGCACAGTGAGCGACTTCACTTCACAGATGATAATCAGCCCCCTGCACACTGTTTGATCTCATTCTGAAGCCAGATCTTTATATAGCGCCAGAGACGTGTTGCCACGGTGCTCATACATAGTCACATAATAACGACATTAATAATTAGCGCCATTCCATATGCTATACACAAAGGCCGTGCCATGAAGCGGTGTGGTTTTCCTGCCGGTTGTAACACGGTAGCAATTAAAAGGCATTGATCAGAATCACGTGATATTAGCTGGGAAATTAGGTGAGCGTTCGGTCTGGCTTGTTGGTGGATGACAAATGAGAGAGTAAAAAATGAAAATCCCCGTCCTCGTGCTCGAGATTGCGTGATGAGTAAGCATCCGGTGTCTCCCGCCACAGAATCCAACAACATGAAGGAAAATATAGAATTTAATAAAGTAATAAAGTTCAACCTGCCAATACTGATGTATTACGGTGTTTGAAGCGTATTTCCAGGTACCGTTTTGAGCTGCCTTTTCATCTGGGGATGGCAGCTGGCCAGATATGAGTCAGATCCAAACTAAAATTAGTCCACAACCACCGGGTGGATCGCTATAAAATTTAGTACCGGCATTCATTTTGGGCAGACAAGGAATCCCTCGAATCGTGGCGACTCCCCGGCTTTAGCTCGTAGCACTAATTAGTAAATATGTAATGTCTAAGAACAATATACACAAAAACAAAGAAACATGGGATCACCACAGTATAACAGAGTCAGTTTAACTTCAGGAATATGAAGCTGTCCTGTTAGAAGCCACTGTGAACCCGTTTCACCTGCTCTGAGGAAAATTAAAGTGGAAACAGGTGCAGCAACAAGACAACCCCCCCAAAAAGAGAATGCTTTTGCATCTGGTGGCCGCAGATTATTGCTCGCTCCTTATCCTTTGCTAATCTGCTTGTCAGTACTGGTAGCATGAGGCAGTACCTGCAGCCCATTAAGGTTGCACAGGTAGCACAGCTCCTATAAGGCACACCTATATGTGCCTTAATAAGAAGGTTTGCTGTGCCTCACACAGCACAGTCTCAAGAGTGTGGAGGACATACCGGGAGATGGGCCATTACACGAGGAAAGCCTGACATGGCTGTAGAAGGGCATCAACCCCAGCAGCGGGGCTGGTGCTCCTTTGTGTGAGGAGGGACAGGAGCACTGCGAGAGCCTTACAAAATGACCTCCGGTCATCTGTTTCTGACCACACTGTCAGAAACAGACTCCATGGGTGTGGCACGAGGGCCCGATGTCCTTTTTTTTTTGGGATCTGTGCTCACACCACAACTGGTAGGTCTGCCACTCGTGCCATGTTCCTTTCACAGATGAGAGCAGGTTCACACTGAACACATGTAACAGGCATGAAAGAGTCTGGAGATGCCATGGCGAATGCAATCCTGCCTTTAACTCCATCCAGCTCGGCTTGTTTAGCAGTGGCTCAATGATAGTCTGTGGAGGCACTTCATTGGAGGGTCACACACCTCCACATGTTAGCCAACAGTACCTTGACTCAGACTCACTGTCAGAACTTATGTTGGTGCAGTAGGATGTGGGTCCTGGTGCAGGACAATGCACCAACATAAGCTCACTGTTTTTCCTTTGTCCACTGTTTTAGCCCTGAGTTGCAAATGCTAGCATGCTAACATATTAAGATATATAAAAAGAGTTAACAAGATAGGCCTAGACGTTTTTTAAACATCATGAGCTGCTGCTTCTTCTTCTTTTTTAACCTGGTAATATGCTGCCAGTTACAATCTGAATATAATGTGGGCAATAAAATGTTTTTTTTTTACTAAATATTTGACACTGACTGTAAAATGAATCAATATTCAGTTGAAAACAGGTTCCCAGACACCAGCAAACAGCACTGATAAAAGCTTTGTATAAATGTAGCTCAAAAAGATTCTTTTATTGCATAGCAGAGACACAAAAGAACCGAACAGAAACCTCTGCAGTCAACAGTGCACGTGCAAGGTCACCGCTGAAAGTTCAAGTCATGCAGGGACTTTTCTTTCTTTCCATTCTCAAAGTCTTACAAGACAACTGTGATTTAGGCAGGAAACAGGTCAAATATGCATTACAAGCTACCAGTGCTCAGAATTAGCATCATGAATATGTCTTCAAAATGAGACAAGTGATGTACTATATAGGTAGATTAATTTATACCCTGTTTATACCCCACTCTGCATTTAATCATTAATTATTATTAATCTCTGGCTCTCTTCCACAGCATGTCTTTTGTCCTGTCTCCCTCCCCTCAGCCCCAACCGGTCGCAGCAGATCGCTGCCCCTCCCTGAGCCTGGTGCTGCTGGAGGTTTCTTCCTGTTAAAAGGGAGTTTTTCCTTCCCACTGTCACCAAGTGCTCGCTCACAGGGGGTCGTTTTGACTGTTGGGTTTTCTCTGTAATTATTGTAGGGCCTTTACCTTACAATATAAAGCGCCTTGAGGCGACTGTTTGTTGTAATTTGGCGCTATATAAATAAAATTGAATTGAATTGATTTATACTTATCCCTTGTCCCAAATGACTATTATTGTTTTTGCTGTTCCGTCAAGTGTCACAGTATCACACCGCAGCGTACTGTTGCATCTTATCGACACTGCTTTCCCTGCCTGAGAAAGAGGCTTTACGGGACTTCAGCCACCCATTCCCAGGAAACCCCTCCAGATATTTTCCATTTACACCCACATTTATTTCTAGCTTTGGATCCATTCTGGGACTCTATCATTTTGATAGAGGATAAGGGCTGCAAGGAAACCCTCAGCGACAAAGCAGAGTAGTCCTTTGGCAAACTGTATGTCTAGACATCTAATTCAAATATGACTGCATGAGTGATGGCTTTGCCCATGGATGAGATTGAGTGCAGGGGAGTTTTTTTTTTTTCTTCTTCTCGCACTCCACAGAGCTAAAATTGAGGAATAAGCTCTGTGACAGATTCAGATGGTAGGATGAGATATTGTCAGCACCTCACAGGAATCCATACGCAAATCTGTTTTTTTTTTTTTTTGTTTTGACGGGGGGTGTTTTTAAAATATTTTTTCACTGATTATAATTATCATTGAATTGGCAGTCATCCTTTTGCCCTTTCAGCATCTCTGTTCTGCTAACTCCACCCCCCCCCCCCACTATAGCACCAGGTAAATTATCAGATTGTTTACGAACTGTAACAGAAACCTATTTTATATTCACCCGCAGCCCTGAACCACATTGCCATTATGGGAGGATCTGATAAAGCAGTTCAGCAGAATCGTGAATGTTAGAATAAAACGAACAACAACCCGTTTTCACTTCCTATCTGTGCAGCTGCGAATGAGACCTCGGTTCAAGTCGGTTTAATCTCCAAAACCTGCCGCAAAATTGCTTATTTTACTTGACTGGAGTGATTTGGGCCCCGGGGGCAAAACCTGTGCTAAAAACATGAGCTGCATATGAAAACAGAGTGTGCTGTGAAGTTTGGAGTGATTGCAAGGTACCGGGACATCAAGGAAACTGCACACACACACACACACACACACACAGACACACGCGCACACGCTGCAATTTCAGGTCAAGTTTCGTGATATGTATAAATAACTAACAGCCAGAGTATCAGAGCTTGTGATGGTTTACATGAGCTGATAAACTGGTAAAATATCATTACATTACAGTTATAACTCCGGAAAGCTGGAAACACACCTGTACAGAATATTAGAAGAAACAACAACAACAAAAAAAACTCATTTTGATGGCGATATCGGGATATTGGGTGCAAGAACACGGAGCAATATGGCAACATTTAAAATATCCAAAGTGCTAAATTGTGTGATTTTGAAGGTCATATTTAAAAGCTACCCTACAGTTGCCGTGCACCCGCAAGCCGCTTTGCATCCCGCCTCCACCCGAGCTCCTCCTTTAGCGTGATCAATGCCTGCTCTGTTCTCCGTGGGGGCTACTCTCTCCGCTTCCACGTGTGCAGAAAACAGAGGCATACCCCCGAACACAGATATAATAAACCGTTAGCTCTTCAATCAGATCCTGAATCATCCCACTTAGTTTATCTCTGTGTTTCCTCGTTGCAACATTTCGCTGGCTTAAAACCTGAAAGCGATCATTACCGTATTTCATACAGCACCAAAAAGCACCTCCGAGTGTAGTATCGCTTTATTTATTTATTTTATTTTTATTTTGGAGGATTTTTATACAGGCGCTTGCTCCCATGGCCTTCCCGGTCCCTTCCTGGCAGTAAAAGATGCCTCGCGGACACACTAAGCTTACAAAAACGATGAAGCACAAGCATACAAGTAGAGCATTTACATAATACTCTGACAACAGCGCTTCCTCTGTTACGCACCGGTGCTAAAGGTGACAAAGAGTCACAAAGTGAGCAGGACAAGTTAAGAGTTCGTCAAGCGCCTCACTCGAACGACTTTTTAAAGCTCCCGTTTGAAAACTGCGGCTCCTTAGAAAAAGGTTCCACGCTATGTGCTATTTTTTAAAGTCAAGATGAAGTGTTGTCATGTCTACCAACTACTCTTTAAGATCCCAATCTCCTAATATATTTCATGCTATTTTTAGAAGCACGGAGAAAGCTTACACTTTTGGTAAATGACAACTGGCAGGAAGCCCAGACTCCCTTTGGCCTGTCGGAGACCAGAGGTCTGTGAAGCCTGCCTCCTTCCTGAGGTTTCATCCACCTCGCTCGAGTCTTTTTACATACATGCATCTGAGATTGCTGCTGCTCAAAAATGCCCCCACCCAGCCGCCCCATTGCATTGGATACTAATCAAAAGGCAAGCTGGGATTCAACGCAACATCCGATTTTATGTAGCACTGTCAAAGAGGGTCAGTTTTGAAATATTTAACATTCTCAGTCTCATCAAGCAGCACTAATTCAAAAGTAATGTTTGCTCAGCTACACCCTATTTACTCATCTTAAAGATTCAAGGCCCGTTCCCCCTTTGCAACTACAGAGGTACGACTTCCTGGAATTGCAAATGACAAGCTGAGCAGACTGAAAAATATATATTTACATAAATACCACTGGCTCATGGCACTATTCCACCGGCACATACTTCTTACTCGTTCATTATTCTATAATGCCGGCATGAATCATCACAGATATACTGGGAATGGCGGCTTCCTGAACCTTTTTGCAAAGCTGTCTACTCGAGTGCCCCTCCTTATTCATTCATTTGTCCCACTGTCCCTCTCATGCTCCCCGTTTTCCCCCCTCTGTGTCCCCTCCCCGACAGGCTAAATACTCCTCTCTTTACAGAGCTGTAAGTAGCCCACCTGGTCACCCAGGGTCAGGCCGGTTTGTTGATTTAATCCATGTCTGATGTTGTCACATCTCGTATCCCGTAGCTCGAATGACTGCAGCACCGCCCGACCGGACCTTTCCGTTCTGCTGCCTGATAACGCCTCTCCTCGGAGCCCGCCAACTCCGATCTGATCTGAAAGCTGATGAGAAGCAGCCGCAACGAGGTACCGGAGAACTTTTAAGATCCGGCACCAAGTTCTGCAGAGTAGGTTTTTATATTAATAAACTATCTTTGTTGCGTAATAGCAATAATCACAAGTGGAGATAAATGTGCCAACACTAACATATTCTGCACATGTGACATATAATTTGCTAATTCTGTTAATTAGCCTTATTGGCTTATGCATGCTTCTCCAGCAGAGCCTCTGGCATTGCAAGTTTATCTCCCATTACAGATGCATGTTGGCATCACGTGCGCTAACATAGCAACATATCACATAAGTTATTCATGTTTAACTTGAGTTTGAGTCTCTCAGAAAAAAAAAAAAAAAGAAAAGAAGCATCTTTAAGATATCCACAGCTTTGACGGAATTAATGCACCGAGTGTTTGACTTTGCTTTTATAAGGTGAGCTATTCATAAGCGGGAGCTGCCCAATAGCAGGGCAGCCCGCTGCTGCTGCTGCTGGCCATTGAGCAGTTCCACTGGAGGAGAGGATTAAATGCCTTTCTCAATGGCATCTCACTGGCAGTTGTTAAGGGAGGAACAGAGCATTAATCATTCAAACCCTCCATCCAGATTTTGCCGGTCTGTGGAGGATCCGAACTGGCAAATGTTTGGTCACAGATGCACTCAAGTCTATTAAAATGAATACCATTTCGTGACGTTTTTCTCGGGATTGTCACCATTCGGTGTAACCGCATGAGTAAAAAGCTCACAGTCAAGTTCACAGTCCTGCTTAAGCATGCGTACGCTTAGTGTGTGTGTGTGTGTGTGTGTGTGTGTGCGTGAGTTAGTGAGAAAGAGAGTGTGTGTGCATCCCTTCATTTTGGTAATGGAAATGCTGGGAAGCCTTTAGTAGTTGCCACTGGTAATGGAATGAGAACATATGTATAATTTAAGGCACTGCTACGGGCTCCCAATGGAGCCAAGACGCACACACACATACACACACACACACACACCCAAGCAAACACACATACTCACGAGAAGCTTAATCACTGCCAGTGTTTCTTCATCTGAGTGAGTGAAAGTGGCACTAATACAGCACTGTAGTTTCAGCTCTCTTAAAGTCTCACCAAATATCCTTCTCTGCTTATTATTCAGCCAGTTGGCCTAGATGAGTCAAGACGACGTAGTAATAGTGTGAAGCGGAAAAAATAAATAAATAAATAAAAAATAAAGAGTTCAGCTTACTTTACGGGACGGCGGGGTTACAGTAAAAGGGAAGGATTTGTAGACGCCTGTCCTATTGATCAGTGAGCCAGTGAGCCCTCCCCGTTACAGAAACGAGGATCTTCAAGCCAGGATTTTGGTTACAGAGAAATTGGTGCTGTTCTCACTTTGTTAGGCTAGTGTGTGTGTGTGTGTGTGTGTGTGTGTGCGTGCGTGTGTGTGTGTGTGTGTGTGTGCGCAAGGTTTCATCAAAATCTTTTTTCCCCTAAAATGTCACTGATGCCTCCTGGCTTCAAGCTGTAATGCTGTGACGATATGTGACGCTCGCTGCCCCGATGCTCTCTTTCTTTTTTTTTTTCTCCTTTTTCTTTTACATCAAAATGACTGTTTGCTGAAATGTGGCTTTAAATATATGTAAATCTGGAATACTGTCAAATTACCTTGCAAATAGTAATTTGGTTTGACTATAGTCACGGGAAGATTGGCATTTCTATCTGCAGTTACTTTAATTTAGTGGTATGGCTCTCTTCTAGGACCTCCCTGCACGTCCATACGCATACATGGAAAGCCAGAGGTCTGCATGACATGGCAGTGATTAATTCAGACACAGCACGAAATGATGAGATCAGTTGATCTGCTGGGATTGTGGCAGAGCTTGACTTTGTGGCCTGCCTGAATGAACGGCATGTTTGATTACTAATATATATATATATATATATATATATATATATATACAGTACTGTGCAATAGTC
>JAVDPK010003009.1:45648-62122 GCA_034780415.1 Cichlasoma orientale | reverse complement strand
TTATGAAGTTCAGTCCATTCACTTGTATTAGTTCACAGCGCAGCTTTGCCTCCTCCAATATGGCGGACACACAGTTAAGTCGCATCAGCGGGCCGAACCAGTCAACGAGGTATCTATGTATATATATCTATGGTTTTCATAATGAGGTCAAAAAATATATTCGGACAATTAAAGACTGATAAACACAAGGCACTTAAAACTATGGAGAAATGTACAGCTTTGGATGTATTCTTCTAGCCCCTAACCTCCCTAGTAGTTCCTTCTCTTTCCTTTACATAGGGCATCTATTTCTTGGACTATTTATTATCAGCTATTATATACAGAAGTATTACATACATACATATAAACTAAGATCTCTTGACAGCTGCAGTAAAATGCTGAAGACGTTCTATCCGTCTGTGGTAGCAAATGTACTGCTCTATGCTGCAGTCTGCTGGGATGACAGCATCAGAAACAAGGATGCAAGAAGACAGGACAAACTAGAGAGGAAAGCTGGCTCTGTAATCCGAGCCAGAATGAACACGCTGGTGGTGAAAAAATGCACACTAAAGAAAGAAAAACAGAAAATCATTTGTACCCACAGCTTTCAGGCTTTTCAGTTCTCATACAAATAGCAGATGAGTTATGTCAGACATATGAATTTCTCTCTGGGATCAATAAAATTATTCTCATTCATATTTGTATTATATATTGCACTGTATACAGTCCAGTTTTATAACTAAAGATGATTAGAAATAATTCTGTTAAAATGCATGGACAAGAATAATTAAATTAATAAGAATAACTTGACAAAGAGTTGAGGGCCATTGAGAAGCATCATTAAAAGAATACTTATAAAAATGTTTTGTGCATATCTTTTATTACGGGCCAGCTGGAAACAAAGAGCAACAACCAAACTGGACCACTGGTCTGGAAAAAAATGCCCATCTAGAATAACTGAGGATTTGTATTAAAAAAAATTTAAATAAAAAAAACAGTCTGACAGGGTACATCTGATGCCATCCCACACAACATTTGCAGAATGCATAGCAGCTGACTTTACCTCAGTCCTAATCTGGAATGTGAATGTATACATTTACATAGCACTGGCAGGAATCTGACACTTCTGGAGCTGCTGCTTATAATTCTGAACCCTGAATTTAACTTTCTGGTTGGTCTACCATTTATACAAAAAGCAGTTACCCAGCTAGAAAGACTATATTTTTTTGTATGACCACCTTTATTCTTCAACATAGTCTGAACTCTCTTAGGCAGCTTTCTTGTCATTTCTTTAAGCGGTGTTCAGGAACAGTTCTCCAGGCTTCATGAAGGAAATTCAAAGCTCTTCTTTGGATGTTGGCTGCCTTTTGTTCTGTTCTCTGTCAGGATGATCCCACACTACTTTACTAATGTTGAGGTCCGGGCTCTGCGGAGGTCAGTCCACGACTGATAGTGTTCCATTGTGTGTTTTACTGCTTTGACGGTGTGTTCGTGATCATTGTCATGCTGAAAAATCAGTCACTTTCCAAATAATATTGCATTTTACTTTTCCATCAGTTTAGACAAGCTCCCTAACACCATTGGCTGAAATGCAGCCCTAAACCACAACAGAGCCTCCACCATGTTTTCTGATCAGGCTTCAATGAAAAGTAGATGGATCAGCTGAAGGCCTGACCACTTTCTTTTCTCCTCCACTTGTCTAGTTTCTTCAGATTTTTTAAGGACACGCTGCACACCATGCCAAATTATGCCAAGTTTTGGCTAATAGCTCTTTGGGAATCAATGACCTTGTTGGTGCAAAAATATTATTTTATGTCTGTCAAACTTTGTTATCCTTGGCATTTTTTGTAAATTGAAGAAGTGTGAACAAATTGAGTTTTTGTGACAGGCTCCTGGTAACAATGTGCCTAATGATGTGATTTAAAGTGGATTCTTTCCTAAGTTGTCTGTTATGTGTGGACAACTATGGTTGAGTTAGGTGCTTTTTTTTTGTGCCCGAGTGATTCATAGGTCAGTGTTAAGTGGCGTAATAAACAAAAAAGAAAATGGACAAGTACAAGGACTGGACTGAAAATGACTCAAATGGAAGTGAATGTGCAAAGAAAAACTCTGAATGCCATTCAGAAAGCCTGGAGAAGTTGCTAAGTCTGGCCCCTTGAAAGTAAAATATAAAGAAATGGGGGTGGCTTAAGATTTTGCGCAGTACTGTTTATCAATCATATGCAACTTTGATGAAACCTTTAATGATTTGTTTTGCAGTGGAGACATATTTCAGTATTTTGGGGGGTCCAGACTAAAACAACAGAATTAAGCTCTGAGTCACAGTGGACTAGAAAACATCATTTTAATAGGACCAAACTTGAGTTACAGCTTGACTAAAACCCAAAGTATGTAATATACAATTACAGGTAAGCAGTGTGATGAATGGGCATCAGTGTTAAACCTGCTGGGATTAGCTGAGTTTCATAAAGCTGGGCAGATTTCCTCCTGAAGCGCCTCCTGTTTGTGTGTGTGTCTGTGTGTGTGTGTGTGTGTGTACAGGGTAAAGAAACTGCTCATTCTAGTCGTGCAAAATCAGACAGCATTAAAACTTCACCTGAGGCTGACACCAAGCGTCTTGCTTCTATGGAGCTTCTGTGTCCCTGGCCAAGTGAACCCCGTTCGGGGTGCCGAGGAATGTGCATTAACTTCGTCCCGTGTGAGAGTCTAATTCACCTCAGGTGCACCTCTCCCGTTACCCTTCCCCCACTCTAACATCCAATCCCACAGATAAGGTGCCATTTCCCAGCCTTACCGTGAGCTTGGAAAGCGTAACGCAGTAGTCATCTATCATGACTGTCACACATTAAACACCGCTGTCACTTCATGTTCGAAGTTCATTTGTAGAAGTCAAACAGGAACAAGACACAGAATTCAGAAGTAAAAATATTTTATCTTCAAGAACAAGTCAACTGTATATTTTAAAAAAAGTAGGATGACAGACAAGAACTGCATTTAAAATTGTAAACTCTGGTTTACATGTTAAAAGGAGAAGATGAACAAGCCTACTTGACAAGTCTAACCTTTTCTTTCAAAACTCTAAACTTGGGATTTTTGTTGATCTTCTTGTTGAAGAGTGCTAGCACTTCCTCCTCCGTCTTAAAATTCCTATCACCAGTGAAAGAGTAGTAGGCAGCCAAAACCTGCAAAACACGAGTAAGCTCTTATCCTTGTGTTAAAGAAAAGATTGTCTTGGTTTGACTTTAAAAGTCTGCCACACAAATGAACGACTACAGCTTCGTCTCATATAGTAATGAAAACACTTAATGACTCACCTTCTTCCTGAGTTTCTTCACTGACATTTCCTGGTCAGGTGACTCTCTCAGTATTGCCTTGATGTTTCCCTTCCAGTTAAATTTGCCTGATCAGAGACATAAATCAGCTTTCAGTACAGACACTAATCACCAAGGGTCACTTTCTCACTCTGAACAAAAGAGGCAACACTGACCTCTGGTGCCTAATCACTAGCTAATCATTTACTTAATAAAGTACAACAATATCAGCTATTTCTGGCTCCACAATACCTTTAGTAACAGCTTGATCCTCAGTCTCCTCTGGAGTGAGCTCATCAGCATCCTCTGTTGCTTCATCAACTGGAAAAGGATGACAAAAGTGTTATCTAACAAATATTGAAAAACACACTTTTCAATCAAGGAAATAACGAGTATTTAAGCATTTACTCAAAATCTTGAGTAACATAAAATTAACATAAATCTGGTGACTGGACTTTGCAAAACTGCTGATGCAAACAAGTCATCATTCCACACTGAGTGTCAAAGAATTATGAAAATTGCATTTATAAACTACAACACTGCTCGTAATAGATTACTAGAATAAACTATGACAATAACAGATGATGTCAAGCACTTCAGAAATTCTGACATACTCTTTGTTTTCTTGCTTGATGTTTCATTTTCAGTGCGATTACTGTTCTGCTCTTCGTCTCCGGCTTCCTCGGAGCGCTGCTTTCTCTTTCTGTCCTTTTTCTTTTTGCCGGCCTCGTCTTCTTCCGGCTCTTGTGCGACTGCATTTCCGGCACCTTTCATAACTTTCCCATTCTTCTGCTGGCGGGCTTCTCTGCGTTCCTGTTTGTTCAGCTTTTTCTTCTTCTTCTCCTCCTCCTCATTAAGGTGGCCATTCGAAGCTTCATTTCCATTAGCGTCCACTGTCTGGTGAGTCGGCTGTGTCGCCTCTGGAGCCTGTCAAAAATAATGGGCAGGTAATGACAGTCACTACTGAAAACATGCTAGACTCTGTATTTTCTTGCCATAATTTTTGTCAAAAGCACATTGCTTCAAAAAGGGATCCGTCACTTCTTAGGTGAATACGTAAACCGCTAACCATTTTCTAGCATGCTGATACAAACTATTATGGAATTTATTTGGATTACAACCAAGCTGAATAAAATTGATGCTCTATTTAATTTACACTAAACTGGCAGAGTAATATTCAGAGGAAACATGACAAGTAAGGTGCCTAACTTACATTATCAGCTGCAGAGAGTATATTCCACACTTCCTCCTGTAGACCGGGGTTGCCTATTTTAAGACTGTTTTTCATCCAGTTCTGAAAGAAAAGGAAAAACATGAAAATGAATCAACATTAATGTAAAAACTGACTTGTTCATACACACAAGTTGCAACAAATTTAAATGATACTAACCTGAAACTTGGCCTTCTTTCTTGGTACATTATCGTAAGTACTGACTTGCTGGAGCACATCTCTTAGCTTTGCATTGACTCCAGGTTTGTTCATGGCTTCGTGGACTTTCTTCAGTAAAAAGACATAAACATAGAATAATTAGCTTTCCTAACTCATCCAAAGGTTAATTTTTTTTCTTTCTTTCTGCATCTTACCTGGAGCCACTGCTGCTGCTTCATATCACCTTTGTTTGCCTTCGCCTCGTAGCCTTTGCCTCCATACTTCTGATCTTCACTGATGCATTTAAGGTGGGTTTTATAGTCATTACCCCTACGAAGCACGCAAACGCATAAATGTAAGCAATGTTAGCGTTGATCTAGCACTGCTAGTTTGGTTTATCAGTAAACAGCATTGATTACCAGAAGTCTTTTCCACAGTCGATGCAGGACAGGACCTGGCACCCCCGGCACATGTTCACGTGTTTATCAACCTGAGCTTTTTTCAGGGATTCGCCACACGCGTTGCAGGTGAAGAACACCATATTCACCGACTCTCCTGCTTGGCTAGCCTGCAGCGATAACTGTGACAGGTGAACCGGTCTACACTCGGTGGCACCAAGTATAAACCGGAATAGGTTAAATGCTCTTTCTCTTTTGATACGAGCTAAGGTTAGCCAAAGAAAAGCAGTGGACCCTGGCCCCAGATACTGTAAAAGACAACTGAAACAGACCCACTACCGGGAGCAGCAGAAGATTTGTCAAAACCGCACAAACGATGAGAGCCTTTAGATTAAAACCGCTGCCTCAAAATAGAATTTGAACACAAATGTTCACCTGCACTGCTCCATTCCTACAAACTTTTTATAACACACGTTAAGGTTACCACACGGTATCGTTTGGTCGCTGCATTATTAGTCTTCCCTGTGCAAATGCAACCACAGAAATGTTCCGGGCAGAGATGAAACGATCCTTATATGAAGCTTTTTATAAGCATGAGCCGCATGGTGGCCTTCAGCTTCTTGTCTACTTATAATAACCTTACCCGCTACATTATATAACACTTTATATCTGTATAACAATTAACATCTTTTAGCGTTTAAGATGCTCGAAATTCAAGCTACACCAGGAAGTGATGTAATGTTATGACTGTCGAAAAGTGACCTATCATCCAAATAAAAGTTGGAATCCTTTAATGTAAGTTTGGGTCCCATCTATACGGCCTAAGATAATATATAAGTAATAGTAAGTAAGGGTAATTCTCGGTTGTAAATGTAATTCATTCGGGATTTTATGCTGCATCAAATTCGCACCGCTTAATAATATGGGTGGCTAGCGTAGCTTTGTAGCTAAGCTTAGCAGTTTGTGTCCAATTTTTGCATGGGTGGTCTCTCTGCAGAGCCACACTGGATTCTGCGCGGCTATTGAATCCCATATGCCAGTACGGTCACCTCAAAACTGCTGTTGGTATGAACAATAATTTGGGCTAATCACTCGTTTTTTCTTGACTTGTGTCCCCTTGGCGCGCTCTTTGATGAAGACTGCGGAGCTGAGTGGTGGAGCCGCAGAGTAAGCATGGACAGCTTGTCCAGCCACAGCTCTTACCTTCTCCAGCAGCTTCAGGAGCAGAGGATTCAGGGTCTGCTCTGTGACTGCATGCTGGTGGTCAAAGGTGTTTGCTTCAAAGCCCACAAAAATGTCCTGGCCGCCTTCAGCTCCTATTTCAGGTGCCATTATGTCTTTCGTAATAACCATTCGTCATACTGACTTTCTTCTATGTTTTCAAATGCATTAAATATTACTCTGATCTTTCCAGGTCTTTGTTCCAAAATTCCCCTAGTCAGAAGAATGACGTGTTCAACCTGGTTATCCAGGATGTCAGTGGCATTGGCCAAATATTGGACTATATGTATACCTCCCATCTTGACATTAACCAAGATAATGTGCAAGCACTCCTAGACATCGCTCAGTGTTTGCAGGTTCCAAATGTGCAGAGCATGTGTAATGCTTTCCTCAAGCCTTGTCCTCCGCCAGTGGAAATGCCTTCATTTTCTCTCTCAGGCATGTTGGGCTCAGAGCATGACTGCATCCTTGGGAGTAGTCTTCCTCATGATGTTGACCTGCCTTGTCCCTCTGAATCTCAGAGGCCTGGCTTCAGCAGTGATATGGACCACCCCAGAAGGACACCAATTTCTGTGCCTAACAGCAGCTCACACTGTGAAATAGCTAGCAGCTCTCAGGCACCTGTAGAAAAGCAGCTAGTTCATGGATACAAGCTCCGCAACTTCTACAGTAAGCAGTACTTTAAACAAAGTGCAATTCAGAGCAATAGTGCAAATTCAAATCAAGGCCCAGGCCCTTCAGTGGTGGAGGAGCAGCAGTGTCAACTTGGGATAAGCCAGGGAGGCAACAACACCCCTGTGAACTCAGGAAACACAGTTCAACCTAACCAATCTTGCACTTCAGTGACCGCGGACAGAAACCCTGTCTCTTCTCTCACACCCTCAGAGAATCTAAACACCCCTAACGCTGACCCAGCAGACTCCTCAATGAACAAGCCAGTGCGCCCAAAGAAGGCTGTCTATCTAAAGAAATATAACTATCTTCGGTCTCAAAAGGCTTTGGAGGAGATGTGCACTGAAGCCGTTATTGACCCTGTACTTACCTGTTCAAAAGAGAACCTTCAAGGAGAGGCAGTGGTGCAGACCCAAACACCAGAAGCTCCTGTAGAAGACAGTGCTGCAGGCAGAGATGAGGTTGCTGAGACAGCCATAGATGGACAGCTTCCCAGTCCTACACCTGTGAACGAAGAGGAGCAAAATCTAAAGCCTGTGCCAGAGCCACCTCAGCAATCAGGACACAAGCAGTATTGTTGTGAGGCGTGTGGGAAGATTTTCAAACACCCGAGCAACCTGGAGCTGCACAAGCGCTCGCATACTGGTATTTCCTGATTTTAATTACTATAGAAGTACATATTTAAGGTAAAATCACAAGGATCCGTTGTAATGCCTTTAGACATAATCCGATCATTTCTGTTGTAGGTGAGAAGCCCTTTCAGTGCAGTGTTTGTGGAAGAAACTTCTCACAGGTATTTTCCTTTGTGCTGTTCTAATTTGACAGCTATTCTTAGATGGTCAGATTACACTCAGATATTTGAGATTTTGTCTTACAGGCTGGGAATTTACAAACACATTTGCGGCGACATTCCGGGGAGAAACCATACATCTGTGAACTATGTGGTAAAAGGTAAAGTTCCTCCATTTAATACTCATTTATATTTCTTTTTTTTTTTTTTTTTTGCCATTAGCCTGTCCCTTCTTCAAGTAGTTTCTGGCTGTTATTACTAAGAAAAAAGTGCTTTCCCAGGTACATTAATAATATTCTATAATATTATACAATACAGATTGTCTACTTGATCTAAAACCTCTGATTATTCCTTTAATGTGCTTCATTATTCATCTGTGTTTTCCAGCTTTACTGCTTCTGGGGATGTCCAGCGTCACAAAGTGGTTCACACAGGAGAGAAGCCACATCTGTGTGACATATGTGGCCGAGGTACGCGACACCTCTCAGCATAAATAATAACCTACGTTTGATAACACACTAATCGGTGAACTTGTAAATTCTCACTGCTGACGTGAACTGCTGATATTTAATACTAGCTTAAGCTACAATTATTGAGACGTTTCCTTGCCATGTCTATTGTTCAGGATTTAACAACTTGAGCAATCTAAAGGAGCACAAAAGGACTCACGCAACAGACAAGACGTTCACCTGTGACCAGTGTGGAAAGTCCTTCAACACGCACAGAAAACTTCTGAAGCACAAGGCACGGCATGCTGGGGAAAAACCCCATAGCTGTGCCACCTGCGGTAAGCAGCAGTTTCTACCTGGTTATAATGTATTGTTCGCAATTTGTTTGGGTTTTTTTTTTTCAGTCTACAAGAGACGCAGTTATTTAGCATAACTTTCAGGAATATTTTAGTAACAGAAAATAAAATTTAGTGCATAATATTGGTTTTAAATCACCATTGAGGATTAAGAGTTCTACTGTTTGTCAGGATTTACAGTTACAGCATTCACACCTGTCAGTTATGCACAAATAGCTCAATATTAGCATCATTGTAGACTGCAGTTCTATTCGCCGTTTATTATAAGTAACCATTGGACATGAAAGTCAGGCCCTTGATGCTGCGTTTACATGGGAAGCTTGTCAGCTGTGTGTTTTCCTGTCTTCTGTACGTCTGACTGAAGAGATGCCCTCCTGTTTTAATCATTTCAGTTGTCTATACAGGTGGAATCACAGCTTGGGTTTTCCTCATGCTGTGCGTCCTCAACATGGCATGAAGTCAATTTTTACTCGCAAAGTCTATTTCGTGTATTATGCAGGAAGATTCCACCTGCAGGAAATGCCCCTGCAGGACTTTTTTATTATTGTTTAAAGATGATGTTCACACCATGTTATTCATTCAAGATTTCTTGTGAATTAATGCAGGGAAGTGTTTCATTGGCTCAGGAGACCTGCAGCGTCACATACGCTCGCACACTGGTGAGAAACCTTACGTCTGTAATACCTGTGGAAAGAGCTTTACCCGGTCTGCCATGTTGAGGAGACATAGCAACATGCACTGCAAGGGGCCTCCGGTTGACAGTCAGGTCACTGAGCAGACGCATAGCTCAGATGGAGGCACCTCATTGCCCAAACCTGTCGGCCACAGCAAACCTGCTTCTGCCGGTGAGCAGCATTTCTCCACTATGATGCCCCACACAGAGTTAGAGAAATCCTCAACGCCGACTCCTTCACCACCACCACCACCACAAGCAACGCCACATATGGAGACTTCACCTCCTAGCATTCACCTCAGCCCAACATCTACCCCGCTTCCAGAGCTGCGCTCCCTGGTTCCCCATCACCTCCTCTCATCCAGCCACCAGGAAAGAACTGCAGTCCTATGTGCCACAGATCGTACAAAGCTGGCCAAATCCCATGTGTCTCAGGAGGCGCCATTTGGTCCATATGTCGAGAACGGGAACATGCCAGTGGATAGAGGTCTGGTGGGAAGGCCTTACCTGCCTCCTGCAGATAATTACTGCAGTTCCCTCACAGGGTCAAGCAGGCCCTATAGGTCCAGTGAAGGCCAGTTTATCTCCAGTGTAACTCTGTGGGGCCTGGCAATGAAAACTCTCCAGAATGATAATGACATGGAACAGTAAAATGTTTCAGCTTCTTTCGATAAGCACAGCATAGCCAGATCAGCCACCCACGAGTAATATTTACTCAGTTGAATCCGATTTTTACCATCTGCATCACAATTGCTTTTTTTCTTTAGTGGTGTACTTATTTCTGCACTGTGTGTATTTGTTTACTGTTGCCATATATGCTTTAGGATATATAGGATGCTCTCTCCCTTGCTAGTCTGCCCAGGTAGTCTAGAAAGGGAGAAGAGCTAAAACAGCAGCTTGCTTGAGACAGATGATAAACCGAGGGGCTGCACCAAGACCCAGTATGAGATATGTAAGGATTATCTTGAACTCTAAAGCATGCAAAACTAATCTAGTGGAGTCCAAGAAGAAAAATACAGTGCTGGTCTGTGAAGTGCTGAGGTTTGTGGGGCACTGATGTCGCTGATTAGAGTGTAGCCTAATCACTGATGGTACAGAGTGAGAGAGTTAACAGAGAAGAGTGCAGCAGGAGTTTTCAGTCCTCTGTGGTTCAGTGGGATCAGGCCTTCATTGTTCCAAATCTAAACATCCCAGGCTGCATCAGTGCTAATAAAAAGCTATATTCTTTCATTTTGTTTGTACTGCACTGCACTTTAAAATGTAAAGAAATTGGCTTAATATTAACTATTAGTGTCAGATCTTCCTGTGTTATATTTATATAAGAATTAAAAATCTACCTTGTATGTGTTGTATGCCTTCATTTTATTTAAAATGAAAACTTTTTTTTTTTTTCATTTTAGTTTTTCCTTTATTCACTGTGTAGCAGATGAGTAACTAAATAGGGGAAGAATGTAAAATTTAAAGTTTAGGGTCACCTGGAGATATCCTTTTCCAATTTGTATCAAATAAAACATGAAATTTATCAAAAAATGTCACATGGAATAACCTTCAACCCTCCTTTCTTAGAACAAGAACGCTCCTTTTTTTACTCAACTAAGCGAGTTTCAGTGTGCATCACAGTAGTTTCAAGCTGCGTTAATATAATTGATAATTAGGTTACCCAGTGTTCCACAATCCAGTTATCATTTACAGCATTTCTGATTGATTTAATGTTATATTCAATGAAAACATGTTTCCTTTTCTTAAAAGAAAACATTTGGAAATGACCCCAAAACCATTCTAAACAGAAAATGACTAAATATCCACTTCAAGTGGATTTTATTTATGTATCAAGATTTATGAAGTAAATTAAACACAGATCAGTGGGTTCTTACTATTACAGAAAAACACTTATTTTTGACCATGGCTAAGTTTTGACTGAGCTCAAGTGATAAATGTTTGTAACAGCAATGTCAAAAGGGCTCCTGGTCATACATTTATTTCAAAGTCATTATTCCCTATAAATAACTCACTGTAATCTTTCTGAGTTTATAATGTGAACTGTAAAATTTATATATAAGCTCTGCCCAAGCAGAAAAGTACAAGAGTGCTTCATCCACAGGAGCAGCTTTACTGAGCAACAAACGCCTGTATTTGTAAGGTGCAGTGCTCAAAGACGACTACAGAGGGCGCTGGAAGATATGTATTAGAGTTCCCAACTGGATGTGCAACAAAACTGTTGGACAAGATACCCCTAAAAATATAATATGGCCAGATCTGTCAGGTATTCTTGTGATCAGCAAACGCGAGGCGTCACTTCACACAAACTGTTAATGACAAAATGCCCAGCAGTAACTAATGTGCCGTACAGAGTGGGTGCGATGAAATGTCTGTCCGCTCTGATCACATGCCTCAAGGTATGAGCGACGCTTAAAGGATTGATTTGGTTTTATAGAGACTGTTTGTGACGTAGCTTTCAAAAGTGAGATTTACACACACCACACATCCAGGGAACACAATGCATCAGCAAACATTGTGCAAGCGCACAGCAGCATGCCGCGTAAAAAGTGCTCTGAGCGTCCGCTGCAAGATACGCGGCTGATAATTGGCCGTCATTGTCACAATATACAGGCCCTGTTACTCCATGCCTGCTGGATAGGTTGCCTAGCAACACATAGGATAAATCTGTTATCATGGTGTTCATTCTCCTTCATTGCCTTCAGTCCTCCAAACTATGATGGGAAACGGGCGGGCACTCCGGATAGGA
Organism: Cichlasoma orientale; assembly: GCA_034780415.1. Lineage (NCBI taxonomy): Eukaryota > Metazoa > Chordata > Actinopteri > Cichliformes > Cichlidae > Cichlasoma > Cichlasoma orientale. The sequence continues at coordinate 50,158 of JAVDPK010003009.1, read as the reverse complement.
AAGTGTACCTAACCGTGATGCACCTCTCACATCCTGAGAGCGATGGCATGGCAGAAATGTGAAGACATTTCCATATCCCACAGTATTCTTGTATCTGTGTGATATTATTTATTAAGCTTGGCATAATGGTGTTTATTTGTTTGTTTTTGATTAACTAACTTTGCTTAAAGTGATCAAATTTCACTACACAGGGAAGTTATTTAAACTCTGGTCAGCTTGAGTGCATTCTCACTTTACAGCAGATAAAGTGTGAAAGCGTGAAGAAATCCCTTCTGTCCTTTGCAGCATGAAGGCAGAACGCAACAGCAGACTAAACCTGCTTCCTAGACTATCAAAGTCTCCTAAATCTCCCAGTGGTTTTTTTTTTTTTTTTGGAAGGGAAGGGAAGGGAAATTGTATTTAAATGGCACATTTCATTAATTATCTAATCAATGAAACCCACAAAACCTTTATAATGCTGGTAGCTGAGCTCATATAATGCTCATGTCCATGCATTTTCAGTGGCATATGTAATTGATTGTAGCTCATGTGTCCTCTTTCTGCAGCAGAAAATACAACAAAAATGTCAAACTTATTACACAAAATATCAAACACAAATTTTGGGTGTTTCTTTTTGCCTGGATGTTCACACAAAGGAAATATTTTGCACCCAAACTACAATTCCCATAGCAACCTTGTTTTCTTTATATTCATTCTATGGCAGTAACTACTCTAGTTTCACTCTCTGCCAGCTAAATGAGTGACTCTGAGGGTGAATCCTCTCTCTTCATGACCCCCATTTCTCTGTGTCGCTGCTTCTCTCTTCCCTCGTGCTAAAGTTAATCCTGATTATGTACGCCATCTAACTGGTGCAAAATGAGACCCAGCCTAATGCCATTTTACGCAGAAACATTTCCAAAGCCTGTCTTTTGTTCCAGTATCTAATCACGTTCCTTTGCTTTGTGTTGTCACAGGCATATGAGGATAGGTTTAATTAACAAGTGAGTGTGAAATATATAAATCCAACCAAATTTGGCTGACTGTGACGTTTCACCGCAGAAATTGAGCAGTCAGGTTTAACCTCCGGCGAACATCTTTTTTTTCCCCTTTGTTTTTCTTTTTTGCTGCTTTTTGAATGTATCTGCAGTAACTTCCCGAATTCCCAAATTTTAAGTTTTTTTTTAACCTTCCTGTTTTTTTCATACTCTTCAGACTAAAATAAAGAAATACTCACCATTACTTTTGAAATAGCATGGATGTTTTCACCTGTTGTGCACCACAGTATTTACTGTTATTACTCTTGTGCTTGCATCTGAATCAGCTTCAGAGATGTGGATGTGTTCTGGCAGCGGTTCCAGCCAAGTAGTAATTGCTGTGGAGCTGCGGCTTGTTGCTGTGTTGGATGAGATGGATAAGTGGCTGACCTAGTCTCTGCACTATAATTCCTCTGTGTGTCACAATATGAAAGAGGCTTAAGCAGACGAGAAGAATGGTGATTGTTCCTACTGTTGCTCTGCTGCTTCTCTCTGCTGTTTCTCACTCCTTTTCTCAGACAGCAGCTCCAGCCGTTTCACTCCAATCCATGCAATACATTACTAAACAGGTGCTATTATAGCATAGACTAGTGCACACAGTGTTACTAGGTTAATGTGAAGTTGTCAGGCTCATCTGTGAAGAGTTGTTGAAACAATCTATATAAAAATATGTGCACAGTCTATGTTTAACACACAAATTTGTTCAAAGCAGTTTGTGGTTAAATGCACACTGTGGAAACACCATTTCACATTTAACACCATCATACCCAAGACTCTTTCTCCACAATCACTGTCTGCTGCACTACTTCCACCCCGTCCTGCCCACTCTTGCACACACACACACACGCACGCTGGCCTTTAGCTACTGTACCCAGGTGTGTTTTCTCTCTAGGTCTGCACAGTGCACTTCCAGTTTCTTAAGATGCGTTTAGACACCTGTCAGTGTGTGTGACAAGTTATTCTCTGTTTTCCCCCTTCAAGCAATGAAATGAGGTTGTTTCGGCACACATACAGTAAAGCTCAGGACAGGAAGGAGTGAAGAGCTGATTTTAGAGCCAGCTATGAAGCTGGTTATCCCCACTAATGCCACCAGTTCTATTTTATAACTCTATTTCAAATATTACAGTGGCATGCTGTGAAAAAAAATTGAGGGATGATTGGCTACGTCTGGGATCCCCTCGGGTACTCTGCGTCTATTTGTAGATTGTTGTGTCACTGCATGTTTAAAAACAGCAGCAGTTCTTCACCATGGGTGTGTTGATAGTAAGTAGAGCTCCAAGAAGACAGAATTTTTCAAGGCAGGACAAAGTGAGAACACAGGGTAAGTTTCAACGTATCAGGACAGAATTAAAAATCATCTAGTCCTTACCAGGTCTTAAAATTAGCTAACTACAACTTCAGGTGAACAACAACACGTGCTATATTACACAGTGTTATTATTTGTTTATATAAGCCAAACCGCAGAAGCAGCGGGTGAAAAACTAAGTAGATCCTATGATTGTTTAGGAGCAATCACTTTATCAGCCTCTCACACTATTGTGGAGGAATTCTGGCCCACTTTTCTTTACAGCAATTCATTGCTTTAGTTCATTGAGGTTTGTGGGTCTTCATTTGTGCCACAGCATTTCAATCAGGTTGAGGTCTGGACTTTTACTGGGCCACTGCAACACCTTGATATAATATAAACATAAACAGGGCTGGTGGAAGCCAGCAGCACAAAATACTAAATTCACTTGAACATGAACCTGACCATAAGGGCACACAGCAGGAGGAAGCCGATGACAAGGACGTGACGAGGAACAAGAATACACAGAGGGATAATGAGGGAACAGACAACAGGTGGGGTCACGGTTGAACATAATCACAGAAATGAGACAAGGAAGTGAAACTAATCACGGAGCAGTAAAGCAGGAAACAACTGAGCAGGGAGACAAGAATGCAGACTTGACACAGGAGGCAGACATAAGAATGAACGTAAACACGAAGAAATACCCATGCACCAACACAGAGGGAGGAACTGATCTAAGCAAGAGAAACTGAAACATGATCAAGCATACTTAAATGGAAACAAAGGATAAGAAACCAAAACCAGGGATCACAGAAAAAATAAGGCAACAAAATATCAGAAGTCCATAAAGCTGAACAACACTGGGTCCTAGACCCAGAACTATGGTAGTTTTATGACCCAGTTTTGGCCAAGCTTTAGCTGTCAGACAGACGGCCTCATATTTGGCTCCTCCAAAGTAGTTTGGTTTACAGGGGAGTTCATGGTCAACCTAATGCCTGCAAGGTGCCCAGGTCCCGTGGCTGCAAAACAAGCCCAAATCATCACCCTTCCACCATCATGCTTGATGATTGGTATGATTTGTTTGTCCTGATATGTTGTCTTTTACTTTCATGTAGCTCTATGCATTATAGCCAGTTATCTCCACTTTAGTCTGGTCAGTCCAAAGGACATTATCCCGGACCTCTTTTTCTAATTGTTCAGATGCAACTTTGCAAACCTAAGTCGTGGTTCCATATTTTGTTTTGTTTTTTGGATTTTGTTTTTTGTTTTGTTTTTTTAGAGAGAAGAGGCTTTCTCCCACTAACCCTTCCAAACAAGCCATACCAGTTCAGTCTTTTTCTAGTTGTACTGTCATGAACTTTAACATTGGACATGCTAACTGAGGCCTGCAGAGTCTGAGATGTAGCTCTTGGATATGTTGCAGTTTCTCTGAGCATTGCTTGGTCTGACACTGAAGTGAATTTGCTGGAACTCCTGGGAGCACTTTGTGTGAATAATAGTTCTCACTGTAGAATTATGGACTTCAAATTGTTTGGAAATTTATCTTCCTAGATTGATGGGCAGCAACACTTGTTTCTCTAAGGTCACTGCTGGTGCCTTTCCTCTTTGGCATTGTGTTAACAGATCAGATCAGCAAACTGATCAGCAAATTTTTTGCCTTTACAGAGGCGCTCACGCTTGCTCATGATCAATAATCAAGTGCATTTGATTAGCAGCACCTGGCTGCTACTTACCTTTTTAATTCCTTTGGAAGCAGTAAAGATGTACTTACTTTCTCACACACTGCTTCTGCATTTTTGGTTATTTTTCATTAAATAAACAACACAGTGTAATAATTGATGTGTTGTTGTTCATATGAGGTCATATTTACCTAATCTGAAGACTTGCTAAGGACCAGATGATGACTTGTTTCAACAATAACCATATTTTTTCCTAAACCTAACCAAGTGGCCCTGTTTCCAAACAATTTTTGCACCTAAACCTAACAAGACTAAAATCTCCTGGATGTGTTGTGATCATGCCTCCATCACCCTGCCTTGCCTCTTTATAGGGATTTTGTTGGTTTTAAGGTATTTTATTGGCAAGAAAATGTGTTCCCTCAAAACATTTAGAAAGCTGTTTGACTGCATGGGAACATATTTTTTGGGAGATGGGGTTGATTCATTATCATGGCATCTTTTTTTCCAGCAGATTTTCTATTTTATATCCA
>JAVDPK010003009.1:4684-19181 GCA_034780415.1 Cichlasoma orientale | reverse complement strand
GCAGCTGCATCCAAGCCTTACATCACCAAGCACAATGCAAAGTGTTGGATGCAGTGGTGTAAAGCACGCCGCCACTGGACTCTAGAGCAGTTGAAACGTGTTCTCTGGAGTGATGAATCTCACTTCTCCATCTGGCAATCCAATGGATGAGTCTGGGTTTGGTGGTTGCTAGGAGAATGGTACCTGTCTGACTGCATTGTGCCAAGTGTAAAGTTTGGTGGAGGGAGACTATGGAATGGGGGTGTTTTTCAGGAGTTGGGCTCGGCCCCTTAGTTTGGGGATGGTCCTTTCCTGTTCCAGCATGACTGCACACCAGTGCACAAAGCAGGTCCATCATACATGGATGAGTGAGATGGTGTGGAAGAACTTGACTGGCATGCACAGAGTCCTGACTTTAACCCAACAGAACACCTGTGGGATGAATTAGAGCGGAAACTGTGAGCCAGGCCTTCTCATCCAACATCAGATGAGACCTCACAACTGCGCTTCTGGAAGAATGGTCAAAAATTCCCATAAACACTCCTAAACCTTGTGGAAAGCCTTCCCAGATGAGCTGAAGCTGTTATAGCTGCAAAGGGTGGGCCGACATCATATTAAACCCTCTGGATTAAGAATGGGATGTTACTCAAGTTCAAGGCAGATGAGCGAATACTTTTGGCAATGCAGTGTATTTGTACTTCATTACTTCCCACCTCTGGCAAAATCACAAAGGCAAAATTTAAGGGCTGTGCAAATACTTTTTCAAAAAGAAAAAGAAAGATGAAGGCAAGGAGGTGCAGGTGAGGCCAAAGGAGGTGGTGCAAGTGTTATCACCTGTTACTGATGAGTCATGTGAAAATGCCACTGTCTCATTTACAAACTCAGGTTGGTGAAGAAAGTGGCTTTTTAGCTTGTTAGTCAACTTAGTCATTATTTTAATGCTCCTGTCAAACGTCATACCATTTATGAAAACTTTTTTGAAGCCACACATTTACATGTCATTATTGCTGTGGAAATCATCATAAATAAGATTAATTCCAAGGTACACCTCGGCAATTCCCAAGATGCATTTTAGCTCTTATGGAATGGTAATTAATTTTTATGATTTTATGTTTGTTGTTATGTTCAAATAATGGATGATAAATAAAATAATTAACATGCTTGTAATTTAATCATCCTATCTAAACGTGAAACATCTGGCTAGTTTTTGGTTGGCATATGTTTATTCCAGCCCTTTCTACAACCAGGAAAGGAGAGAGGAGAAAAGAGAGGACATACAAGACACAAAAAAAAGCTCCTGAAGGGTGAAGAAACGGTACGAGAGTCAGATACGAAACATAGTTAACACAGCCTGAGACAGAACACTATTTTTTAAAAGTAGCAAAGCACTGGCAACATTAAGTTTATCATTAGACAGCTTAATTAATGCCAGGACTCCTGTTTATATTAGGATTTTTATTATTTTACTGTGAATTTAAAGCCACCAATGATTCAACACCTTTACAAGCATGTAGAGCACACATACGTGTTTCTGGTGGTCCCAATGGGGTCTTGCTCAAGCAGCAGGATCTTGGAGGCTGGGAACAAATAATTTCAGCACACACATTACAATGAACTAAATTATACCAGTGCTAATTACTAGATTTTGAGCGAGACCTCTCTACCCTGCGCTCACTTTGAGGACTGGACATCACAAGAACTTCTTCCTGCAGGTCAGCTGTTAGATACAGACTCGAGGTTTATAGGTTGGAACAGTTTGTAATAATGCAGACCTCCTCTGGATAAATCCTTAGCTGTCAGTTTTATCCAGCGAACAGCCGCCTGAACCTTTAAGATCCCACACAGTCCCTAGCCATTTTTAACACAAGAGTTCACCCTTACATCAGAAACATATTGATTCTGCTTCAGCTGCCCTGCATTGATCTGATCTGCCATGCTGTTTCCAGAGAGAATCACAAACGCAAAGTAAGCACTTACGTACACTACGCAACTCTTGTAAGATTGCATTAGTTAATACTGAAATTAAATGGAAGCATCTTTGTTTTTAAATACTTTATTTATTTATTTTTGGCTTAAGTTACTTAATGTGATTCACATTTTTTATTTCTGTGGATTAGGAAACGGGGGGTAGGCCATGCGTGTTCCTGACTAAAATGAAAGCAATGCACTCTTACTCCAAAGCTACAAGCTCCAATTCTGGTTATAGTCTACAAGACTTAGTAAAGTACTGCAGGTCATAGTGACAACTTGAGACTTAGCACCAACATTATGGTGATAATGCTTTGCTCTACAAGGCATCAGTATCATAGGAGCTACTACCTGTTCCATTGTACGTGCGTACAAGTGTAGATCCTGGAACATTATTTATCATGTATTATATTATATATGTATTATAGATCTTTTTTACAGCAAACAAAAGCAGATGTTAAAAAAAAGCATGTTGTAATTGGACATATATTTATGAGGAAAATGTTACACACTGAATGCTTAAAATAGACAACTGTGTCTGAATCGTGGGTCTTTGTACAGCGCAACTGTCATTTGTCTGGTTGTTAGTATTTCCACGCTTTCAGCAAGAGAATTCCAAATGACCACATAATGACAAAGTAATCCAAAGCTATTAGAATTCAAAAACACCCTTTCCATTATACGGCCCTCCAGATTATGTCAATAAAATCAATAACGCCATTCCCCTTCAATTAGCTGCAATCATGCTGAGTTTATTAGATAAACACTGCAACAATATGCCTCCATAAAATCAAGTAATCTTTTCTAAAAAATCTGCCTTCTCCAATCTACATTTCAATTTGCAATTTTCCCACCCCTAATATGTTTAACAGCATCTCAGTGCATCTACACTTGTGCTTTCTGATATCTTCTATCTTTGCATCGTCCCTCCTTGCTCGCTGTGAGTGCTTAATCTGTGAATCCTGGCCGAACATTGTGTACCAAAGAAAGGCCGGTATCTGCAAATCATGAAGATATTTCAGAGGAGCACTCACTGTGGCATTATATATCTTGCAAAAGTGCCTATTTCATCTTTAAATTATATACTCAGACAAACATTTTCTCATTCTCCTTTTAATATACACCAGATCCTTCTCTATCATAAAAAAAAACTTTAAAAAAGTTTTGAGAAGACTGTTTTTAAGGAATATACGTCAGAGGGAGAACACAATTCACTTTGATCATAACATCTGTGCTGTAGTACTTTTGTTCCTTGTTATGTCATGGGAACAGCCAGAATACTTTTACTGAGAGCTTCAAACCAGGGCAGGGTGTTCTCCTTGTTTATCCACCATGGTTTCCCGCTGGCGTGAAAGGGCTGTCAGTTAATTTTTAATTTCATCCTTTGAAACACATCAGTAAAGTGGGTTTCCTAATTAACCCCGTTGCCTATGCAGATTGAGGCAAGAGGCAGCCTGAAACAACACAAGCCTCTAAAGTGTTGTCTGTTTTACTAAGACTTAGTTCCATCACCTAAAGCCTTGCCATTGCTACTCACTGGCGGCAGCATAAACATCCTCCAGGATTAAAAAAAAAAAAAATCAAATAAAGGATAAGTAAAACAAAAAACTCTGACATCAGTTTATTTCATTGGTCAAAAGAAGAAAAACACCCACGAGATAGTAAAGTTTACTTCGGTGAATGATCTCTTTCTTTCATCTATATTGGTAAGATTATTCCTTTTTCCAGTCCCCCTGCTGTGTATCAGCCTTTTTCATCTCCCCCTCATCCTCACTCCCATCTGACAGCAAAAATAACAGGCCTGAATATGGCCGCATATCTGCTGTGTGCATTGAAAATAAAAGCAACATCAGCCCATAGACACTGCACAGATGACACATCTATCCATTATCCTGTTATCTCCTGGTTGGGAATTGAAACGGGTGAGCACAGTTATCCAGTAATCATGCTGCCAGGTTCTATTAATTTTGTGTTTCACCAAGTGTTCCGTAAAACATTCTTGTGTCCTTGCTGTCACAGCACTTAAACTCTGCCTAAAAACACGAAGACAACATTTCAAAATCGGAAATTTCCTCACCACATTGGGTGGTCCCTGAACATAACTTTTCATTAAAAGGATACTTTGAATCATAGTGTGCAGTCCTAATCAGTAATGTTGAATAAAATACAGAGAACAATGGAGGTGAAAAGAGTTTGTCACCTTGTCATGGATATTTTTTACAGACGACTGTAGACAGTGAAGTAGTAGACACTACATTACAAGGGTAGAGTCATTACAAGGTTAATCAGCTACTCAGTCACATTTAGACATAACTACAACCAAAAGAAATTGATACTCAGTGATATCTGTTTAATGAAAAATGATGTTATTCTTTCTCTGTTTCCTAAGGTTCATATGATCTATCAGTGACCCCCTTTTTCTTATATCTCAAAGTTTTGCATGGTTCTAAAAACCTGTGCTATTCCACGGGGGCAGCCAGTGTGTTAATCACACTGTTCTTTTTGTTACATTGACCCAATTAAAATCTCTTGCTTATTCTCATTTATCTGCTGCAGATCTGTTTTAGCAAACTTTTTTGGACAGTGGCATTTCTTTCAAACAGAATACTGAAATTGCATCATGTGAACAATATGAAATAGCGCCCATAAATCTTCAAAGAACCCTCAACATCAGCTATGCTATTTCATATTTAGTTACACCTTAAATGTAAGTGATTCAGCATGGTGTATTTTAAACTGAATCAAGAGACCTGTCAATGAACAAAGCTGCATTTGTAATGCATTTTTTATAGTTTAGAATTATGAATCTTAGATGAGAATGCTTTTAAATAAACGTTTACAGCCATATATAATTTTTTTTCTTACCCAGTAACCCAGATTAAGTGCATGTTAAGGAGGTATTAAAATAAAATAAATAGATAAATACATAGTTTAAATAATTGCCTCAGGGTTAAAATATTCCAATATCAAAATTTTACAAAGTATTCTTTCTTTTTCCTCCTAATGAAGACTTTTCTTTTTTACCTTTTCTTATAAGTTATTAAATTGAATGCTGTTAATAATCATGTTTTATATATCCTACAAAGGGAAAAGCATCAGGACTTAATTAATTAACCAGTTTTGTTTTGTTTTTGTTTTTGTTTTGTTTTTTGGGGTGGGGGGGGGGGGTCTTTTAAATCCAAAATGTCAAAAACAAAACAAAAACAGGAATATAGCGTTCTAATAAGCATTCAAAGCACTCGATCATTGCGTTAACTATGTGTAGACCAGCTGTGTTTATGTGCACAGTCACCCATTAACCCTTGATCAACCCGCTAAAAAAAAGAAAAGAAAAATACAGTAAATAGGAACATTATGAAATAGTAGAGAACCAGGTAAACGAGTGGTCAAATAAAGTGGAACATCCAGCATCTAAACAGATCAACATTTTTTTGAAAAATCTGCTGGATGTGAAAACAGGTTGTTAGTCTTCACTATAAACCTATAAACTTGATTAAGCCAACAGAAAGTGTGAGTGTGCTGGATCTCACACTCTCAGCTAAAAGAGGATACATGGTTGCAATCTGCTATTATTGAACAGGATGAAGAAAAATTTCAGTAGCGCTTTAATTTGTAATGCTAAACAGGAAGCGGCCATTATTAAATACATTCTTCAAATTTGTGAGTGTAAATGGCTCATTTAGTGGGGCAGTTTGATAGTTAATAGGCCAAACAACAGGCAATTACTTAGCATATATCAAAAGGGGGAAAGGGTACAGCTCCTGAGAGTCACTGTTTCAGTTACAGCCACAAAAATCGATGCTGAAGTGGAATTTCAGCTCAGAAATGAGTGTTCTTAGTGTACATCCGTGTATTATTACTGTAGGTCACATTCATCAGTACAGCCAGAGTAAATGTTTATACATTTTCATTACTTCCTAACATGTTTGTCTAATTTTTCCACATTTTAAAGCATGCAGGGATAAAAAAGAATCCCCAGCTGTACACATAGTTGCCAATGTAACCTTGAGACAGAGGGCCGTGCTTGTTTGAAAAGTCAAATTGTGTACATACTGAACCACTGAGAAACGCATGCTGATGACTCATAGTTTCTGAAGGTTACCTTTTCATTACAACATGGAAGAAGAGCCTTAAACAACTGGAAGGACAAACAGTTTGTATTTGTTCGGGCTTTTCACTTCTGGGAAGGTAAAGCAGCCCTGGTCCCTTTTTACTCAGCGCCGCAGAACGTGCTTCGATTGCTTTCATGCAAAAAAAAAAAAAAAAAAAAAAAAGTTTTGTTAGCTTCTAAGTTAAAAAATAAAATAATGAAAACTTTATTTTGGGAAATTGAACCTAACAGATCTTACCACTGGATGTGATCACATTTTACTCATCTCTTTATTGAATACATGGAAAAAGGATTTAATGTTTCTTTTCTTTTAAAGTTAAAATGTGAATTGATGTTCATGGGCCAGTGCTGCTACTTAAACGTGGTAAAACCCTGATGTTTAGGTTTTGCCCTATGCCCAGAGAAGGCTTGTTTAACTCATAACTATTTATTTTATTCTGAAAAGGAGGAGCTTTGAGGCTTCCTCTTATTGCCCTGAGATTTGTTTACACAGGCACTCATTCACAGATAATTGTAGTAAGCATAAACTCTACAGGAAGTGTGACAGCAGGCAGTTTTTAATCCCTCATAGTGTCAACTTGTGACTGACAGTTATGGGGCACAGTATTTTTATTATTGTAAAAAAAAAATGCAGAGAGGTTTTTTAGTCTTATTACTGTAACCATCAATTTTATATATAAAAAAAAAGCTGGTGCCCCATTCGCATTTTGTGCTAAAGGCAACTGCCTATGTTACCCATTTTCTATGACATGAATTTGCAGAATAAATTTCTGTGGAAAGTATGTGGAATAATTTGAACCTAACTCAACATGCTGATCATTTATCTAGACCGCGAGAAAATGAGAACATATTTCTTGAAAATATGAGGGTACTGTATGTTTTAAAAATGTTCCGACAGGCCCACTGCCTCCATTAATCTCAGCAAATCTCCTGGATTCTCAGCTATCATTAGCGGAGACAGGGAAACAGCCACGACAAAAAAATAAATAAATAATGAGAAAAGAAAAATCGTGGGCAGTGCTGAGAAGTATTGAGTGACACCTGCTGCAGATATGGACCAAAACTGAAGGGGGGGGGGGGGGTCCAACTGAGTGACAATTGCACACAAACTAGGCGCTCCAGGAAGATTGACACACCACACAAGGTGAGTTATATTCACTCGGCAGGTGTTTGAGAGGTTTGTAGCTTCCTTCTTTCTGTGCAAAAGCCCTGCGTTTATGGTTTCTATGTATGCTAAGAGCTTATTGATTCCATGTTGACTTTGCCAGTTCAGTCCGTGTCTCCGGTCTTCGATTCATCTGATTTTTATCTTTGTCATTCCAAACAAACAGAGTGGATGCAAAAAGTGATCACTGCTTTTAGCCTCACTCAACCACATAGTTTTGGTGTGTCTAATATTTGAATTTCAGTCCCAAACAAATCGCAGAGGGTGCTTCTGTTTTTGTATTTGTCCAAAGTAATTTGTAGCAAACGACCCCCTCTGGGAACTCAATCAGTGTTTCCTTTCTGTGAAAAATGAGTCATGATTTACATCATGAAGTAAAGAACTGAATTTGAATGTGGTGATTCCACATGCCAAAGACACACCACTGTCACTATATTAGGTACAGCTTGCTAGTGCTGGGTTGGACTCCCTTTTGCCTTGAGAACTGCCTTAATTCTCTGTGGTACAGAACAAGGTGCTGTTGATATGATAGCATCACGCAGTTGCTGCAGATCTCTCATCTGCACATCCATGATGTGAATCTCCCATTCCATCACATCCCAAACATGCTCTCTTGGATTGAGATCTGGTGACTGTGGAGGCCATTTCAGTAGTGAACTCACTGTCATGTTCCAGAAATCAGTTTGAGATGATCTGAACATTGTGACATGGTGCATTATTTCACTGGAAGCAGCCATCAGAAGATGGGTGCACTGTAGTCATAAAGGGATGGACATAGCAACAATACTCAGGTAGGCTGAGGCATTGAAATGATGCTCAGTTGGCACTGAGCGGCAGAAAGTATGCCAAGAAAATATCTCCACACCATCACCGCCGCCGCCAGCCTGAACTGGTGATACAAGGTAGGATCGATCCATGCTTTCATGTTGTTTACACCAAATTCTGACCCTGCCATCCAAATGTTGCAGCAGAAACTGAGAGATGCCCTTCTGCATATTCTGGTTGTAACAAGGGGTTATTTGAGTTACTGTTGCTTTCCTAGCACCTCAAAGCAGTCTCGCCATTTTTCTCTCACCTCTGGCATCACTAAGGCATTTTCGCCCAGAGAACTGCTGCTCACTGGTTATTTTTTTCTTCTTTGGACCATTCTCTGTAAACCTTAGAGATGGTTACGTGTGAAAATCCCAGCAGATTGATGATTTTCTGAAATACTCAGACCAGTCTGTCTGGCGCCAACAGCCACTTTCAAAGTCATTCAAATGACCTTTCTTCCCCATTCTGATGCTCAGTTTGAAATTCAGCAGGTCGTCTTGACCATGTCTACATGCCTAAATGCATTCAGCTGCTGCCATTTGATTGGCTGATTAAATATTTACACAAGCAGCTGAAGAGGTGCACCTAACAAAGTGAATGTAAGAAAGAGTAAGTGGTTTGGCAAGACTGATGCTGTTGTTTTCTTGCCAGGGCAGTCTTTTGTTCAGTGACCATGACTGGTTCCCTAACCTTAAATATAAGCTCCCAGTTTTTTAGACTGCAAAGAGTTTGAGTTTTGTGGGGTGTGGAGTTAGAAAGAACTGACCTCTGCTGTCAGCTACTTATCGAAACTCAAGGCTTTAACCTCAACTGGCTTTATTTTTTCACTGCACCAGTTGTCCTGTCCATTTGAAATGGCATTTATTCCATAAAGCATCCCAAATGCTTTTCTCATCATTAAAATGTTTCCAGCTCTCATTAGGAAAGAGAAGTAAAATCAATATATCCTGAATTTATAGAACTGTTAAAAGCTTTGGGACAGTATTGCTGTTTGTCTCTGTTTGGTGTGTGTATGGCTGAAAAATCTAATTTGATCAACAGAAACTTGTTCCAGCTGGCAAAATATGCAGTATTTGCTGCATTCTTTAGGTATGCCCTGAAGCGTTTTGCTGTGATATGATACCTTGTTAAGCTCTCTTCACTTTGTAGGAATTCTTTTGTTTTTGTCTTGTGTTCTTTTGTCAATAAATGTATTCAAGAAGTAGTCATCAAAATACTGTAAGTCTTCAACTTATCGATATGATTTCAACAGATACTTTGGTTTACTTCAGCTGAAAAACCTGCCCCACTCATTGCACCACTGCTACTTATGTCACCATTTTCCAACAGCATGTGACTAATTTTTGCCTGAGCTGACTTGGAATGTCATAAAGTCAAACCTCCAGCTCTGGACAATCCCCTGCTCACTGCAGAGACCACAGAAATCCAATCCAAATCCAATTTGGCCCGTGATTGATTACGGTGCTCACCACTTAATTAGGTGGGCAGCTAGGCTAATAACTGATGTAGATACATAGGAGCCATTTCCTTCAGCTTCCATGTAAACGTCCTGTTGACCTTTCCAGCTCTGTATGGCCATGTATGTCACTGGCTTGTAAGAGGAGCTATTTCTCCCTAATTCCACTAACGTGCAGATAATCTGATAATTTGTCTTCCAAGCCTCGAATCCTTTTCTAAATGAATTTAAAGATTCCACTCCTCTGTGCATGGCTATTTGTCTTTTCTTTTGTAAGGCTGACCTATGCAGGGAAACCCTCCTGACCTTGTGGTAATTATCAAGCCAGGGATTTAGAAAGGCAAACAAGGCTATTTATTTTTATCTTGAAACAATCATTTGCTCCCGTCAGACAAATAGCAGCCTTCTTGATGGTAACACAAGGTGAGCTAGACACAGCTAATATAGGTTCAGTGGGAGCATCTGGTTGGATGTGACACCTATGTCACAAGTAAATATTATAAGACCAAAATGAAACAGGTGCAAGACATTTGCCCTCTCCACCTAACATTGTGTGAACAGTAGGTTTTCCCCTCTGTTGTGTGCAGCAGCCCACCAGGACAAAGCACAGTAAGAGTAGACGTCACAAACACGGCCAAATAGCCTACAGAACGGCAGAGTCTGAATACATCTATCAATATAGATGTAGCCAGGTGATTATAACTTAATTTCATAATGGAGTTTTCCATCTGGGCTAAATAAGTGGATGCTGGGGTTCCAGTAAACGTGTTCTTTGCCAGTTTCTTTTAAATGTGACATTTGTTGTTAGTTTGTGATTGTGAGGTACATTGCAAATGCACTGGCAGAGGTTCACCTGATGTTACAATCTACCATCACAATGTGGCAGCATCATGAAGAACAGTGGTTACCCCTTCAAGTTTTTGCCAAGTGCATCAATGTTGGGGTTGTGTTTGGTCTGCACCAAGTTGGAGCTACGTGGAGGACGGTGATGTGAAACTGCTTTGTAAAATACTTGGTAAATATCCTGTTAATGTGTTCAAATATTCTTGTGTCAAACCTTTAAAGAAGTTATCGGGCAATATTTTAACAAGAGGGTGTGTATGTTTGTTGCTCTTGGTGTTAGTGACCAATATCATAATGGACCGTTTTCAGCGAAAAAAAATAACTGCTGGCTGGTTAATACACGGCACACCGCAAGCTGGAGGATGCACTGAAAAATGTGTTTATCGAGACTGGGATGTCCGCACCACTGTGTGACACAAGCATATACAAACACACTGGAAAAGCTGTATTTGAGCTTTGATTCCTTCAAATGCTCAGAGTTCAGTTTGTTCTTGTTTATAAAGTTTCGCTGTGTTCTGATGTTATAAACCACATGGAGCTAATGTTACTCTACTGCACTGAAGCTGAACCTGCATCTACTGCTGGGCAGTCCAATTTATTTTTGAGATTATTATTTTTATGAATATTTTTAGTTTTCGAGAACCATATTTTTGAGATAAGAGTTTGTTGGGAGTTTAAATTTATTAGATTTTTCTTTATGTTGCTCCCCATCGACGTCTCTTGATGTTCATGTGCGTCCTTAGTATTGCACACATTTAGCATGTAATGCAGCCACCTTGTGAACAGTTGGCTGTTGAACAGAATTTTTTTAATGGTATAATTTGTTGAGGTCTTATTACACAATAATTACTCTTGCACCTTGAATCATGCACCTGAATAAAGTATGAAAAACTAAAACTAAGCATTAAACAAAAAATAAAAACTAATAAAAATGAGCAAAACCACTCTAAAAAAATGTAAAATCCAAAACTATTAACCTTGTGTCTGTCGTGGTGAAGAGGAAGCAAATTGAAAGCGTAGCTGTCAACCATTCAGTTAATTGGTGGGAAATAAAATATTAGAACTCTTCTTAAATATTTTTCTTATTTGCTACAGAAGGACACCACTGAAAAAAGAAGAGCCTGTATACTAAAAGAGTATCTGGTATGTATTTTGGCCTTACTTTGCACACAATCACTGTCAAAGACTAAAAATGGGGAGTGCATTAAATGTCACTTGGCATTTTTTATAAATGACCTGGAAGATGTTGGAGTCGTCATCAGAGGTGTAAAGGTGCTTCACAACTTTGGGAGTATTGCAAATGCTCTATTTGACAGTCTTTAAGTACACATATCCAGATGGAAGCTTCCTCTTAACAAAGGCTCAAGTGCTTAAAAACAAACTACCGAACAAACTATCTGAAGGAACAATTTAGACATGATATCAAAAGTATTCTGGAGGATTAAAGATCTTTTATGGACCCCTGAGAAATGGCACAGAGGCTTGTTGCTGGAATATTTTCACAAATCCCATAACAAAAAAGAAACATTTTCACATGTTTCTGAGCTGTTATAATTAAGGATTTGGAATGGTTTTAGTTTTAGATGGTTGATGACTGTCTTAGTAGAATTAACACTGAGTTTGTTTTGCTAATTTTATTTGGAAGTAATTCGTCTGCGGTGTATAAAGTGTGTTCACCCTTTCTACAGCTGGTCCTTCTGTTCATTCTAGTTTGAAAATATTTTAATAGCACAACATCACTGGCTTTCTGCAGGAACCATACGATTGCTATCTAAGGTATTTGAATTCTTAAATTAAGAAGAATAAACTTTTAGCATTTTATTTTGAAACAGAGACATATGGAGACAGATGTTGAGAAAAGCTTAATCAGATAACAGTTTTAGGAGTGAATAGAAAGTGTAAATTGTGTGTACCATTTTTATCTGTGGGATTTCTGCTGATGCTTGTTATACAGTTGAACTGTGAGGCTGGAGATTGTCTATATTTTTTGTATTGATAGCAAATAACATGAAAATGCCATAAGCAGCGATGTATTAACAGGTATTGTCTATGTTTCCAAACATTGTCATTTAGCCCCATTGTTGTTCAGTGGGTTTTTTTGATTTGTTGACATGAAGAATACAGAAAACCAGCAGCCCTGTAACCTCAGGACAGAGGAAGCTGACTGTGTAAGAGTGAACTGGGTCCCATTTTCTGTTCATTTACTTTTTTAGAAATGTTAAAACATCGCCGACAGATCTGTCAAGATTTGTTAAGATCTGTCAAATTTATTTAAGTTCGTTAAATTGAAACTACAGTTACTGGTTAGTTTCTGATTAACTATAGTCTAAAATTAATCACATTTTCCTGTTTACACAACCTTGATCTGACAAAATTCACTAGACAGCAGGGATGGGTTTACTAAGCAAAAGTAGGAAGGAACTCTCGATAGTTCTTCCAGTTCAGGACAAGAAGACACCTGATTAAGTGATTGAATGAAAATTTTTTCTATTTCTTTTTCCTTTTGCACCCCCCCCCTTATTTTTTCCTTTTCTTTCTCTCTCTTTTTTTTCTTTCCCCTGTCAGGCCTGGCATAAATAAATAATAAATAAAAAATATAAACGTTAACAAGAATAGCCTATAGGAAAACTATACAGCTGCTCTTGGAAAAGCAAATATGTTTGGTACACCAGTGCATTCGGTTATCATTCTGATTGCGAAAAATACCAGACATGACAGGCCTTTAAAAAAAAAAAAAAAAGAAAAAAAAAAGAATGAAAATAAGAATTCATAAATATATGTTTTTTTTAATTATTTTTGCAGACCAACTAAACATTGCCACACATGGGCGACCGGTGGCGTGTATGCAAGGCTTCTAGCTGCAGGCTAATATGCGGCCTCTGACCCTGGTTCGGCTTTTCCACACTGCTGTTCTGTCAGCCGGTGCTTAAGTCTTGCAGAGAAAAGTTTCATATCTGACACTGACATTAAATGCAGTGATAAAATGTTCCATAACTGTGAACCTTTGACTGAGAATGATCATTGATCCAGAGCGGGTCTGTTCCCACTTCTCCTCACACCTTCATTATATATTTTGTACATACAGGGTCATATCATCCAAAAAATTTGTCTTGATGTTTTTCTTTGTCATCTTTTTCTAATATGAGAATCAAACTTGAGTTTGTGGTCTTCAGTTTCCTTTTGATCAGTGTGGACTTGAAGCTTCTTTTTTTAAAGAGAAACTTATTGAATCTGTTTTGGTATCATTTAGAGATGATCCTCGCCTCCTCTGAACACATGATCGTAAAACTCTGCATAATACTAATCAGTCAGGAGACTGGTGACCTGTGAAATGAAGTGTTCAAAAAAAATCTAACAAAATCCATTGGAGGGCAGGGATCAAGAGTCTTCAGTTTTTAAGCTTTGTCCATATTTAGACGCTGTTTGAAGACCTGGAAATGTAAGAATTGTGCAGATATGTGTAAACATTGATGAACATTTAGCATTCAGGATGGAGCAAAGCTCATAACCCACAGAACATGATGTAGAAGCATCAGATATCACAGCTTCTATAACAATCATTTAAACTGAGTATATCCATCGAGATGTAATATGGGTTGGCCTGAACGCAAATGCACACCAGAAATTTTTTAGTGAAGACAAATTTAATAAAGAAAGCTGCTGTTACACAAACTGTAGACCTGCATTAAGTGAAAACAATTTCTGTAAAACTAACATGTACAGTAAAGAAGAACAAGAATCAACAATGAATTCATTCAGCAGACAAACATTTTCTATTCAGACACAGTTAGACACCGTTTGTGCCTCCAAAGTACAAAAATTGTAAGTTTAAAATATTTTAATGTTGTCTCTTAAAATAATAATAAAAAGAAACATTACATTACAACAACAGTGTGGCTAATTTTTAAGATGTTAAACATACATGTTCATTTACCCAAAGGGGTCTAAAAATACTATAATTATTAATCGTGCACTATGCCACAATTTCACTTCCCAACATGACAAATGCTGCTCAATGTGACGATCCTCAGGACAGAAACCAGTCTGTGATGAAGCTGCTGCAGGAGATCAGGACGACATGGCAGGGTTCACAGTCCATGCTATCTGTGGTCTTCATGTCATCTTGTCTCCTCTCTGTTATCTCTGAAAGACAAACACAGGG
>JAVDPK010003008.1:47145-59353 GCA_034780415.1 Cichlasoma orientale | reverse complement strand
TCAGGTGTGTTGAAGCAAGACACATCTAAAACCTGCAGGACACCGGCTCTCGAGGCCTGGAGTTGAAGATCCCTGCTATAGGAGAAAGAGTTCTGCACTGATCTGGGGTCTGCTTGTGAAAGTAATTCCCAATGCTTGCTGGTGTTAATCTAACTTTGTAATCTGCTGCTAAATCAGGCTTTAAAATTGAGCTAAGACAGCAACTGAGGCAATCTTGTGGAGAAGAATCAGCCTCATGGAGTGTGTGTGCAGAGGTAATTATGCACCAGGATAACGGTTAGTACTGCTTTGGATGTTGGCAGAGGCCTAACAGATGCTAATTCTCTGTCACACCTGCACCACTGGCAGACCTCTGGATTACAGCTGAGCTTGTATCTATACATTCAGTCGCTGTGTCTGTGCCTCTGACACATGCACATGTGCTACGGCGGTCCCATGAGTCTAGTTTAAATATGCATTTCGCACAAATGCGACATTTTTGGATCAGCTGGAAGAGTAACAGAATAATCCGGCAGTACAGAGCAGGATTATGCAAGATTACAAACTTGATTCTAGGTTGTGAAGAAAACTCTCACACATTGGTTATCATTCAGCATTACTCTGGGAAAAGTCTCTAATAGACCCCGAAGTCTGCAGTTACCAAAGCCAGTCATTAATACAGGGTAATAGGTCTTACTTTCTAAGAACATATCAGTACTGTAGCTACAAAGAGTCATTAATAAAGGCTGAAGGATTTCTCACTTTCTAACAAGTCATAAGGAGTCAGCTGATACATCAGCTGTAATTATAACCTGAAATCGAATGAACCATAAGAACCCCTGAGCCCATTTTGCAACCCATTTAATTTTGGAGCCTTTTCAATAAAGGCACTATTGAGTTATTTTTTTGTTTTTATGCTTTGTTTTTCTCAGCAGTGAAATTTGCTTTATTCATTCTTGTAGTATCTTTACTGCTTACCGCCGCACACATGAAGCAGCCAAAGGGTATGGCTGCAGAAGCTGGATCTTAGACTTTGCACAGAGATAATGTCTGACAAAGTCATATCTGCATTTTAATAATCATCAAGAGCAATTTATATTTATTATGGTTAAGACATGAACATTATTAGATTAGTCAGCATTTATCTATAAGTTAGAATAGAAGATTAACAAAATACTTTTCATCTGCCCCTGCAAAACCTCATTTAATTTGAAGGCATCGTTATCCATCACCTTAAAATGTGACAGTGAAATATGTGGTTTTATATTTCCGTGGCTACTGATGGACTCTGTAAACATCTATAGGTTCATCAATGTAATCAAAATCAAAGGCATGATCATTTGGAACAGACTCTGACTTTTAATTTCAGAACTCACAAATTCCTCTGAGTGAACTTTGAAGAAATCTTTGAGTTTAAAAAAAAATAACTCACAGTAAAAATACATTTCTTAAACTCACACTTCTGTGAAATGACTGGAGGAGGCAATGGAGCCATCACTCAATGTTTCATCGGCAGTATTTCAAGCTTAACTGAAAGAAAGAAAAAAGCCTTCCTGATGGGGGAGAATCTCTCCTGTCCTGACTGCTGTGAAAGCTCTGACTGTCTTGTTCTCATGTCATGTAGTCACAGCTTCTGTGAAGATTGTCTGACCAGCTGGTGGAGGAGGAGGCGAACACCTGAACGTCTACTTTTAAGAAAAGCGTTCCAAAGCAAAGACCACCTTTAAAACTGGAATTAAAGCCTGTGTGTGAGGGCTATACAGTAAAGAGATCAGAGAGCTGCCATCTCACTTTGAAATACTCAAACTTTCTGTCTGGACCACCAGGAGCAGACAGTGAAAAACACAATCTGACTACGGATCACGCAGGTTTACAAAAAGATGCTCCAGAGATCTCTGAAACCTTTACAGGATAATTTTAGTTTTTTAGAAAGTTTGAAGGAAGTTTGTTTTTACAGTCAGGACCACAGAGGAAGAACTGAGGGACTAAAGATATCTCATCCACGCCAGCGACTGTGGACCCAAACACTGCAGGTCAGCATCTTAAGATAAATACAGGCAGTGAGATTTCAGCAATGTTAGTTCATTGCCAGCTGTACTGTGTGAAATGGATCTAGGAAACTCCAATTACGATATCAACTTAGATGGATGTTGACTGTAGGATGATGATGTCAACTGAATCGCAGGCATTAATGCAATGCTCCAATTCCTGCTGTACGTCTTTCCATGCTACATCCTAGCAAAGCCATGATAACAGCTGGATGCTAAATGATGGCAGTCATGATGTAAGGTGGTCATTATTAATTTCTGCACCTCCCAGAAATTTTTCTCAGGCTGTCTTTGGTTGCAAGACCATTATGATGACCAACAGCTCTCACAGTGTGTAGCATGACCAGTGTTTTGGTCATCCAGGACAGCCTAACATCGCACACTGTGTACCCGGCTATACTGTATGTGGAGAGAGACTATCTGAAAACACAGAGAGCAGTAAAGGCTGCATGTGCTTCTTCTCTGAATCATAAGATGTGAAAATTAAATGATGGGCAATAAGGGCAAAACAGATTGATGTACACAGATGTGTCACATAGTGAGGAAATTTAAAAAACAAAGTAAACCTTTGTTAGTACATTTTTTGGCTATATTTTGCAAATTGCTGTCCAGTGTGAGTTTTCAGTTTGCATCAGTGTGCACACACACACACACACACACACACACACACACACACACACACACACACACACACACACACACACACACACACAAAATATTCTTTCATTTCATTCTTCATTTATTTTTTCTTATTCCTGTCACAGTGTGGCTCAGTGATGACACATTGTTGACAACCATAGTAATATTTTCTCATTTTTTCACATTTACTCTTTCCACTTCTGACATTGTTGCATTTGTTCTGTTTTGGTTCGGTGATTTCCAGCAGCAGGGCAAAGGCCCCGCTGCAAAGTTTTCCTTTTAATTCTGGGTTTTTCTAACTTGTTCACAAATGAATAGGGGGGAAAAAAAGGCTGTTTGTATTGCATCAGTTCCTACAATCAGAAAGAATATTGACTAACGTTTCAAACTACATCTCCCAGATTAAAGCCTGCAGATTACATAGTAGTTGTTTCAACTTTACATGCCGTAAATCAGTCAGGGCAAGCAAGGCGAGCACTGCTTGTCCAGTGAAATTTTAAAATAGACATGAACTAAAACAAAAGTGAAAGGGATCTCTTTCTTTGCATCTACAACAGTGTTCTAACATAAAGCTTCTCACATGTTGGCGTTGTAGAATGTGGCATTGTGGAATAATTGATAAGATCTCCTTCAAAACATTGTGTTAGAATTATTTTCTGTTTCAAATATTGCATGGTTTTGTTTGGGGGTTTTGTGTGCAATATAGGCCACACACATGTGGGAGTGGAGATTCTACTCTAGTCCAGCTGTCAGCTATTTTGAGTTGAGTATTGGAAGCAGTTGATTGGTGTGGGTTTCGGGCAAGGGGGCTGTGGAACACAAAAGCAGCTGGTTGAAGCTGGTTTGAATAGGAGACCTTAGCTGGACGAAAGCACATCTTTAAAGGAAAACTGGCTGGCCTGGCTGGTTCTCTTTTTAAAGTAATCCAGTTTTATTGGATGGATGATCCATTTTTAATCAGTGCATATGAGTAGTTTTTTGTTTTGTTTTTTTAACAAAGGACTGAACTGTGAACTGCTGGTAGGAACCTGTGAGCTATGAGAGTCTAAGGAGGAAAAATCTACTGTACAATTAGGTGGCCAGCCTGATGAAAGCACCTGGGACCTGGAGAGGAAAAGATGGAGAGTCACATTCCTAGGATCTAATGTGGAAAGTCACTCCCAACTAACATGAGACCTATTAAAGTGGGTGAAAACTCTTTCTTAGGAAGATGCAAGACAATATGTGATTGATTGCTTGTTCCTCTGAGTGACCACCTTTTCCTGCCTATATTCAGGCTGATTTACACTCCCAGCCCACTAGTCTGCTTTGAAAAATATTCATGCTTGTGTACCCTGTTCCCAGAGTAAGTGTGTTGGTTTTCTACTGACACTATCAGAACTTATTTCTTTCCTATACTAAGGCCGTTTTTTCCCACTTTCTAACATTTGCATCCATATTTTAAGTTGCTGCCATCTTATGTACAGAGTTGGCTATTCTCGCTTTTTGCAGTGAAGATGGTGACGGTGGAAATGCTCATCTTGAATTTTCAGAACGGGACTTCAGAAGTCACTGGATCATATCACAGTAGCTACATTCATCTTTTAATACCGTCTAAATGTGATAAAAAAAAATTAAAAGCTGCCACTGGCTTTCCTTTCACTGCTCTGAGATCAGATACCATCTGCCCACGTGTGGATACAGAGCTGGAATTAGCAAGTAAACAAGCTTCTGTGATTCTCAAAAAGTTTTCTCTTACTGATCACCTTGGCCAACATGTGTGATGTAGGAGTCGGAGTGCGGTGATTGGTAGAGACTGATTCTTATATGGCACTCTTCTACTCTACAAGCTGTATAAAGTACGTTATACTGCATGTCTCATTCATACAAGGACTTTCTATGTCTGAGGGCTTTCTAACATTTATACACACATTCACACTCCGATGAACATATCGAGAGCAACTTGGGGTTCAGTATCTTGCCCAAGGGTACTTGAGCAATTAGTGGATGGCCTGCTCTATCTCCTAAGCTACAGCCACCCCGTGTGAAGACCTTTTTAATAACTTCTTTAGCAAGATAGTACATCCCAGGCTGGCAAACAGG
Organism: Cichlasoma orientale; assembly: GCA_034780415.1. Lineage (NCBI taxonomy): Eukaryota > Metazoa > Chordata > Actinopteri > Cichliformes > Cichlidae > Cichlasoma > Cichlasoma orientale. Next base: position 54,605 of record JAVDPK010003008.1, on the reverse strand, counting down.
CTGGTTGAAGCTGAACAGGTGCAGGCTCAACCAGCATTTTCAGAGGAGCATCTCTGAGAAATCTTTTGGTTGACCAAATGTAGAATTCATCAGCCACGAAGGACAAGATGAAGATGTCCAGGAAAAATGCAAGAGGCATGACGCATACATAACAGAATAAAAGACAGGAAGCACAAAATTATGAACTGGTATGTTTTAATCTGGTCCAATTAGTCTTGCTGAATGGCGGAGGAAGATTTTTTTTGCTTGCCACTGTTTTATATACTGAATATAAAGACAGCAATTCAGTGTTTAGGTGAAACATTCAAATATGTTAATTACAATTTTGGCAGAGTTTATGTAATAACCCACCCTTGCCTATGGTCGTGAGCTTTGGCTAGTGATAATACAAATGAGTTTCCTCCGAAGGGTGTCTGGCCTCTCCCTTAGAGATACGGTGAAGAGCGCATTCATTTGGGAGGGGCCCAGAGTAGAGCCGCTGCTCCTTCACATCAAAAGGAGCCAGTTGAGGTGGTTCGGGCATCTGACTAGGATGTCTCCTGGGTACCTCCTGGGTGAGGTGTTCCAGGTATGTCCTACCGGGAGGAGGCCTCGGGGTAGACTCAGCACACCCTGGAGGGAATATGTCTCTCGGCTAGCCTGGAAACGCCTTAGTTTTCCCCCCAAAATAAGGAAGGTCCTGGTTTCTCTGCTTAGGCTGCCGCTCCAGCACGGAACAAAAATGGATGTTTTATATGTGCATTGAAAAATCACTGCTAATTATAATCATTCTCTCTCTGCATCTCGGCCAATTGTAAAATCCATCTGAAGAACAAAATTGATGTTTGAGAATTATTATCAGATCAAAAGCAATTTGATGTGTATACAAATATACATCTTAAATTTTTATTAAAATTTGATGTGTGAGTAATCCCAACAAAGGTTAAATTTCTGTAAAATACTTCCATGAAGAATTTCTCAGAGTTTTTGACATGTTCCCTCTAAAACGTTTTTAATATATATATTTTACTATATGCTGTCCTTTGCTTTTGAAAAACACCACAAACTTCAGCATTCATATTATGGAAATAGCCTTGCTAAAACAGAGAGAATGGATTGTCCATCACTCTGCAGCACCTGTCTTCAAATACGATCTTTTTTTTCCTTTTATGTTCCTGAACGGCACATCAGTTTGTCAGTTCAACTCCATCTACTTTAAAAACTGTTGCAACAGCGAGAGCACAAAGTGGCACTGCTGCTTTGTTTTTCATGTGCATATGCCTTCATCAAGGCAAATGATTGCACTGGTTACTTTAGTAGGAAGCCAGTGATTTCTGGCTGTGATTATGATAATCACACATACAGTAATATATATAATACAGACATATGCATTTTGTTTTTCTCTGAACACATGTTGTAAACAAACTGTGTTGGTGCATGGTCCTTTAACCAATCACAAACTATTTTAAACTTTTACATTTAAAGATGAATGATGCTTTTAAATTAATTGAACACTGCTATACAGTTACCACTGTGCATAATATTAACATCTAATTATATTCCACTAGGATTAGATGCGACAGTCAATCTAAACTATTAAAAAAAATATACCAAATCTATCTGTTCAGCATGTGACTGAACTGATTCTGAAAGTATCTGAATAAATTACACATAATTGAATAATTAAAAATAATGGCTAATAATAATGAGTTAAGTTAAGATTTCTGGTTATGGTGAGATAACGTGGCATGTTTCCTGTGGTAATAGGTCCATTATTTAGTTATTATGAGGAGACAAAAGGTTGTTTCCACTTCATTTATAAGAGATCAGGAGTGCCGAGCCAGCAGGGTGTGAACTGCAGGGGAGCCGGAGGGAAGCTCTGCTCCTCTTAATAAGACATGAGCTCTCCAGAAAACATGCTTCTCATATAGTCCCTATTAATGGGAGCAACGATAAGTATAAGCTAAACTGAGTAAATCAAGTGCTTTAGAAATGGATCTGTCCATTCTGACACATAAAGCCAGGCCCTCTAAATCTGTGGTTTAGTGTCCATAGCTTGTATTCACAGATGACAAGTGAAGCAATTGATTTAAGCTAAAAAATATCATCCCTTACACTGCTACCTATTGGCCAGTCAGGGGAAGTTGTTTTTGTTATATGAATGTAATTAACAGGATCAGGATTAGTCAGCGCGAGCAGTAGTGCCAGTGGTTCTGAGGATGAAATATAATTTTCTATTATTGGTTCGTTAAATGCACATTTCTCTGGTTCAAAAGTCAAAAGCATCCAGCTGAGTGGACGTGTTTGTAACTCCATGAAAATAGGTTCATAAACAAAATTTTAATTGCATTGTTTTTTCATGCCTAAAGATGCATAAAAGCACTCATAACACATGCATGAAAGGGTTAAAGTGAACACCAGTCCAGCTGCAGCTTCACAACTATCTTAGTGATCCTGCTTGATAACTCTGTCGAGAACAAATTGTCTTCAGGGCTACCAAGTTCTCTGTAATTATGGCCCGATCTTAAGAAAACAAAAGTCAGTTTCCAGTGATGAACGATCTCATTATCTCAAGACATCTGCCTTTTGTTTTCTTCAGATTAGATAATTTAACAGATGAGAAAACAAGCTTTTTTTCCCTTTTTTTTCCCTCAATCTTGAGATAAGAAAATAATAAACTCCCAATCTTGAGATAAGGACATTATTTTTTTTTAAATAATTTAAACAGTCAGGGCCAGTCTGTTTCCATGCATGTGCTATTTATTTAATAATTGCTTTACTACACAATAGTAATTTTCATTATAATGACACACAAGCAGCCATACAAGAAATGAACCATTTGATTAGATTTTTCTTCCAATAATAAAATGTGTAACATTTACACACTATTTCACCATGCAAACAGAAAATCATGCAAAAAAAAAAAAAAAATCATGGCCTATAGTGTAGCAGGGCTACTACACTCGAGGCTCACAGAATGACAGCTTACTCTCACACACCCTAACTCAGGTCCACAAACGCTGACAAAAATCCTAACATGTCCAAAGTTCTGTTAGCGATGACCTTCCCAGAAAGGCTCCAGAATTAGCGAAGGTGTTGATTGTGACAGTAAGACTTGAAAGTCTTTGATCTCAACAGAATCGAGGCTTAACAGTTCATTAACCCTTTGATCTCATCTGATCCATGTGATTTACAAGGCTGTGCGGCCCACACATGCAGCACACGCTGCACACACACATGACCCGCTGCAAGATAATGGCTCCATCATCTCGATCATCGGTCAAATTTGCACTTCAGGTTTATGAACACAGATGTCGATCTGCCCCATCATTTTCAGGGGTCATGTGTTACACAGCCTGGTGTTGATTGCATCTATTGGATTTATGAGAGGCTGAGCAATCAAAACAGAATGAGAGTAAGACTGTTAATATCCGCATTGACCTTAGGCTGAACTGACGTGATGCCCAGCTGTACCGTTTAATGACATATTGACTGCTTACTGTGTAATTTGAGGCCTGAAGAAAAAACATACAGACTCGAGAGGAAAAGACAAACAAAGAAAAAACAACAACAACACAGTCATATTTTCTAATAGAGATGTAAAGGAGGGATTTGTAAAGTACATGTTAAGCATGAAGGATTTTTAACACTTCCTTCCTATACGGCATATTTCTGCTCTTTCATTTCTACTTACATTTTCTACTAATGATAAATAAGAGGCTGATGCTTTCATTCTCCAGGACTTTTTACGGCTTGTGTCAGTGAAACATCTAATCCACCATTTTTATTTACAGTAGAAGACAGTTTTTCTTTTAGGACAAAAGCCAAGTTAAATGCTTCCTATGTAATTGAAGCATATTGAAACTGTTTTTAATAAACAAATTTCGATTTCATTTTTGAATGAAGGCAAAAATATGTGTACAGTTTTTTTCTTTGTATCCCAAATCCCCAAAAGACACATATTTATTTTCTTCCCAATGATAATAATCGTTCCTTTTTAGTTAGCTCTAGTGACGTCTCACGTGTTGTACATTAAATTATGTTCAAATGAATTTTCTTCAAATCATTTGTGCTCAGTAAATCTGATGTTAGCTTGTTTTTTCCCTGTAACACCTGAATACACTATGCTTCCATTTGGACAAACAGAAACAGGGCAGTTTAGTTCAATAACTAAAAGTGAGAACCTGGAGCGCTCTAAATTGGCCTTTCTCAATGAGATTTTGGCTGTCATTTCACAGGGCATTTATTTCCACCTCTATCCTTTATCATTTATATTAAGGCACATAAAGAGCCTTAAAAGAAAAAAATTATTTGTGTTGCTCCGAAGCCTGGGCTTCCCCATTGGGTTTTGTCAGAGCTTTTCCCACCAAATCCCAGCAGTCAGAAAGAACAATGATGCTGTGTTTTGTGCATGTGTGTGTTTTTGTTTTAGGTTAAGCCAATTGTGCTGCACTAAAGCGATAAAAGCATATCACTGAGGGGCTCTGTCCTTTAGAAGGAAAGAGTCAGTCCTTGTTGTCCAAGTTAAAAGACTGTACAGGGTAGTTTTTTGAATAGGTCTTTGCCCAGACATATCAAGGTCTTGACTGTTACTGTCATGGGAGTGAGTCTAAAAATAGCCTCAGGGACTTCCGCCAGCGTATTAGACAGAGAGACACAAAACAGGCTTGTTAGTACATAACCTTGGGCTCCTGGGATCCTGGGTCCCAGATCAATTTGTGGTTCTTTTTGAACCTACACAAAACAATCTTGCACCTCCTTCCTTTTCTGAGAACAACAGGAGGTCTGTTTATTACTGATTACAACTGGCACTCTTGCAGAGCTGAATTCAATCTGTAGCCTGCCAAATACTGCAGTCCAACTCCCAAGTCATCACACTCTGACACTTGGTTGGGATGGCATCACATTTGAACTCACTAACACATCGTTTTCAGCATGCAGAATAGTCTGACAGTTTCACGCAGAAGTCCCTTAATGTCTGAAATAAAAGCCATTTGATTGCATACAAACGTTCTCCGTTCACTGTTGCAGAACCATCTCTCATCATTCATGAGATGATGAGAGATGATTGTTGCAGATGTTAGTGAGTATTTCATCCCAAATCACAGTATTTTTCTAAAGCAAACCCAGTAATGCCTAACCTTAACCGACTAAACCTAATCAAGTGAGCTTTTTGTAACTAGTGAAGTACCCAGTACATGTTTGTAACAGGAAAATGTTGATCTGGAGTCACCGCACTCAGGACATTTGGTTGCACATACGCCCCATAAAATATAGGCTTGACAATACTAAAGCACTGATCATTAGTCAAGGAACTGAGCAATCGAGGATTCTTCTGACACCGTCCACTTCACTGCAGTAATTGTTAATGCATGTGCACATAAGTCTGGGCCTGTGTATAGTTAGGGCATGCATCGTCATAGAGTCATCGTGGCTGGGACATTTGACGGCGCATACACTCCATAAAAAATATAGGATTGACAATACTAAGGTATTAAACATTACTCAAGGAACTCACCAACAGATAATTATACTCAGGTCTCTCCATTTTTATTTATTAATACTTATTTTTGATATTTCTTATAGCGTGCACAGTCACTGTGATGTCAATGAACAAACAAATCTGTATTTAGCTGTCTGGGGTCTAGGGTATAATTGCCGTTTTTGACTACCTATGATTTTATATTTATATTTCACTTTAAAAGCTGTTTACCAAAGGCATGTACAAGTATTTACATTAAAATGTAGGCAATGGTGCCACGTCATCTTAAATCGGTGATGTCATTTGGACGCGCCGGCATGTCCGTTGACTCTGAAGGGTTAAATTGGGGGAATTCGTGGGCTGAAAATGACTTTAAAAACATCTTCCACGTGCACATTCCTTTGTTCTTCCGCACATTAAACATGTACGTACAGTATACACAAACTCCCCATTTGTCATGGCAATTTTAGTCTTTCTTTGAACTGTTCTTTTCCCAGGATGGAATGATTGTACAGCATGCATCTTCAATTACTTTACAAAACAAGAATTGGGTGCACAAATTTGAATTTATTTTGGATTTTCTCTAATCCACACAGGGTCATTAGTATACATACATGCATACACCCACTGAAATCTTTTAATAAGCGGTGCTGAATGTTCTACAGTGTATTTTAACTTGACAAGGCCAAGGCTTATTAACTTCTCATTAATGATCATGATTGACTACAACTGGTAGTTTATCTTTGCTAGCATGAAAAGGATTAGCTTGACAGCACTCACTGGATTTAACAATACTAAGAACAATGAGAAAATCCAAGGAACTCAGTCTAAGAAGGAGAACTGTAGATTTGCACAAGTTACTGTAGGAAGGTCTCTTGGAGCCATCATCATTTCAAACAATTATACATAAATACAAGTTATTCGATGTGCCATCACTTTGCCAAGGTCTGGAAGAAGACCCAAACTGTCACCCTCAGATGAGAGGAAATTATTTAGAATGTTTAGGAACAAGCCAGAAACCACCAAGGCTCACCCTGCCATTAACTGGAAACTGCTGGAGTTTATGTGACCACAACAATATGAGAGCGAATGCTGAAAAGTCATCATTAGGGACAATTCGTGTTGAAGAACACAAAAAATGGAAAATTTGTGTCCAGCAACATGAATCAGTAGATTAAAGGCTGTGACTATATCCTGAACTGTTGGCTGGGCACATAATGGCTGCAGTTTCTGTGGAGATATGAATCTGCAGTAGAAGTCTGATTCAGAAGCCCAAGTAACGGCACAGTGTGAGCCCTCAAAAGCGACTGATCAATCAGCCACACAATGTGCCACGAAAGACAGACTGTTTGCTTGCTGTTTGTTTTATTGTACTATGTCTGTATCAAAACTCTATCTCATGCAGCACTGCATATGGGGAGACTTTTTTCATTTTTGCTGTGATGATTAAGGTGTCTCATTACAAGGAACCCATTAATTAGTTTTCTGAAGACCACTGCATACATCAGGTAAAAATGAGATAAGAAAGTGATGACAAAGCCTCCCCCCATGTGTTCCTTTGCCATGTAAAGTTAACCATTAAACACATTACAATAACGGTCACGTTCTGTTCAGCCAGATATCTGGGACCTCAGCAGTTCATTGTTTCACATGCTTTCAACTCTTCCAATCTCAAGATCCTAAATTAATTATCTTGTTATCTCAAGATTTAAAAAAAAAAAAAAAAAAAAAAGAGTCAAATGTGTGTTTTTTCCAAGGTCACATCTTCTAACAGTGTAATTGCTTTTACCTTCATAAAAGCCGAGTGTAGTGGAGTAACACTGCAGATGGATTAAAATGGAAATGATAGACAAGCCAGGCAGAAAGCGATCACACCTGCGTTTCACATTTCATTTTACATCAGTCACCTTTAAACACCAAGATTGCAATCACAATTAGTTATTGAGTAAGCCATGTGTGAAAAACATAGGGGGGGGGGGGGGGGGGTTTAAACCCGTGT
>JAVDPK010003008.1:0-31055 GCA_034780415.1 Cichlasoma orientale | reverse complement strand
ACTATAACTATACTCTCTGAATAAGTTCTGACGGCTGGTTTGTATATGGTAAAAGTTCTCTGTCCAAAGCCAGTCCTCCTCTTAGGTGTTAGAAAGTTCTGTTACAGGAAACAAAACAAAAACTGTAACTTGAGCATAAAATCCATGTTTATTTGTCACATGGCCAGAAATAAACAGTTGCCTTCCATTTATTTTTATTGAATTTTCACCCAAATGGAAACGTTTCCATCAGCAAACCTGTAGGATCTAAATGCATGTATGATAATTCATTTGAACTATATCTAGTCTCTGAAAATCTGCTTGTTTAGCATGTGGTTAAAACACAGCCTCAGCTATGGACCTAATACATGTGCTCAACAGCTCAACAACGTCAAACTGGTCCACTCTTGCTCTTGATCTCAGTGCATATTTTGCTGTAACAGTCTAAGCCATCTGAAAGAGAACATGTGCCACAGAAAAAAAAATCAAACATGAACTGTGGTGTGCATCATTGCCCAGCAGTAGAGCAACACCAACACAATCATCAACCCAACTGTCTTAATTCAAGTTGAAGTTTAGGGGAAATGACCTTGCATTGTGTTAACACTCCATCTCCCTCCATAGAACTGAAGACAGTGTTTAAACTTCATAAGGGTGTCTAGATGTGTCCAAATGAGGATAAATACACCATGTTTTGGAATGACTTTTAGAATACATGTACAAGCCTGTATTGCTGTACTCCATTCTCCTGTGCCAAGCTTCATTAAATGCTTCAGCGCAAGATGACTGAAAGTCTCCTGAGCCTTGTTCTAGCATGATTTAACCTGGTCTCACAAGATTCCCTTCACACCTGCCAGGCTGCGACATGTTTGGTACAGCTGAGGGCAAGAACGTGGAAAGAGAGCCTTAGCTCTCCAGGAAGGTTCTTTGTTTTACTTTTTTTGATACTTGTTTTTTAAGTTAAACATTATTTAAAATAAAATGAAATCTATCCATTTACACTACATTGAAAGATATTTTTGATGTCAGTGAGTTAAATAATGATATCAGTATTGTTTCCTACAATTAGGAAACTAATTAAATTTATTGTGTTAGTCAGAGGAGGAGAGCATACAAAATGAGCACTTCCTTAAATCATTAAATACTATATAATTTGTTACAGTGGAGCAATAATCGGCTGCCTTTCCAGTTATTTACTCATCCACTGAATGAGCTTCACTATCACTACAGTTGGCAGTGGTAACTTTTCCAATGCTCTGTAATCTTTGTGAATTCACCTTTGTGGCACATGACCCAGCCCTCGCCTCCTATAGGGTCAGGTTAAAGTACTCACAGTGGACTTCCAGAGCACTACAAAAATGATATGCTGCAGTCCATGATGGTGGAGTTGATCTGTCTGCAGGACTAGACACTCTTCTTGTGAGGAGTGTGAGATGAGTAGGACTGGGGCTTGGGTAGCAGTTAATGTACCTGCCCAAGTAAGTGTGTGAAACACTGAACATTATTTAAAATAATAATTAGGACTTCTGCAATAGTCAAGCCCTAGAACCTAGACACTTTGGATTATTGCAGTAATTACATCACCCCATGATGGCATAAACTTGATGGCATTCCGTCAGGGCAAGCAAAGCGAGCAGTGCTTGCCTGGTGAAATCTAAAAATAGAAATCAATTAAAAACTACCAAAGCAAAAGCGATCTCTCTGCTTAAATCTCAAACAACATTCTGTCCCATAAAAGATCTCCCACTGCCATCCAGTAAATTATGTCTATCCTATGGTTGCAGATGTTTGAATTGGAATCTATAGCATTTGTCGTTTTCATGAGCATCTCATGAAAACAACATGAACAAGTCCAGCGGGGCAAGCAGAGAGCCCTGCAAGTTTTTCTGGTTGCTGTTTATCTAATACGACGCCTTAATTTTTCATTAATATTTTAAATCCCCCTGTATATATTGCCTAATTTTCTCCACTTGCTGTTCTATAAAAGTCACTGCACACCACTGCTTTATACACAGTAAAATTGCTCATTATCCCCAACTTTGGACCTACAGCATCCACAGGCCACATTGCTAAAAGAGAAACACTTGGCACTTAGCTAGAGAATCTGTACTCTGTCTGCAGCCTAGTTTAGTTTTCACTGAACAAGAAGACCAGGCCATCAAAGTCCAGAAAAGCAAAGAGTATTGCTTTTAATTGCATTTTTTAAATATTATTTTTATGTCCTCCCTTTTGGAGACTAACTTGCATGGACTTTAAAAGTCACATGGACTAAATTGCTTCTTGGACAGTTTTTAAAGTTGATAAGTAATGATCAGGTAATGAAGTATTTATGTTTTTTTCTAATCTTCCATATTTATGCTATTATTCCCCTTTAAAATTGCCTAACTATATGCTTTATTGGTCAAAAGCAATTTTGCAAGAGGATACCGTACAAACCAACAGGATTGAACGGCAGTTGTGGCCAACGTAATAATCAAGTCCATTACATAAAAGCCCAATATCACTTCACCACTGAATTTGAAAGCAATTGATATTATCTCTGACATAACACATTAACACCCCCCCCCCCCCCCAGGTCTGTCCCTCCATAAATATTTTAACCAGAGATGCTTAGTGCTGCATTTGGAGAGTTCTATGTAGCCAGGTCAAATCCAAATCAGCACTAAGATGTTAAATTTCTTTCCATCTTGCAGTGACACTACAAATGTTTATGTGCTTTTGTAACCCCTTGGGCTTTGCTCATGAAAGAGTTTTCTAATTGACAGGTTGAAAGAAGTTAGATGTCTTACGCTTGATAATTGCAGGATTTTAAAAAAGTGCAGGATTTAAGAGTTTATGCTTGTTTTCATCAACAGCTGGTGCTTGTTTTTTAATTTGCAGGACTAAGTTTAATAAAGAAAAAACCCGTCAGTTTCCAGATTGATATATATATATATATATATATATTACACCCTGGAACTAGCCAGGGACCACCTGCAGACCTTCGCCTTTAGTGTGGTGAGTTGAGTTTGTAGGAGCAGGAGAGTTGTTGTGTGTAGTCTGTTCCTGAGTCCATACTTTGATCATGGTATTCTTCATACAGTCAGCTCTATTAAACAAAAATGCGTGGCATATTGTAGGGGGGTTGTCTTTTTCCTAATAGGGCATTATGTGATCAATAATCAATAATATTGCTACTGTACATAGCTGGTGGTTACGGTGACATGAAGTGAAGCATAGAATTGCGCTTCCACTCACTACAAATGTTTCTTTGCTGATGTCTGCTTGATTGTAAAATGACAGAGTTCGGCGGCGGACCACCCACATCACTGCACCCTCCCGGGGCAGCCATCTTTTTTTAATCAAACTTAGTCTGTTTGTTGCACTTTGTGTTATTCTTGGAGTGAAAGGAAGAAAAGGGGATTCATTTTTCATGGAGCTCTTTGGGTTTTGTCATACCAGCTGAGAAAGCCAAATGTGAAAATATATGTCTGTGCCTGAAAGCTCAGCATGAATAAGTCAACAGTGTCAAAATGTTTATTCATTCATTTATGAATCGCTACTCACGGATGCTCCTCAGTAGTTATCCACAGCGGCACCTCAACATATGCGTTTGTCTACTGTAAGTGCATACAAATTATGAACCCAGTGTGATTGTTTTTATGAACATATGTTTTTCATTCCATTTCATGCAGCCTTCTTTTATGTCTATTAGCCTAGGTTAGACTGACAGTTGCTAATTACGCACTGGTATAGCAGTAAATGACTCAAACTAATGTTCTTTAAAAAAAAATCTACTGTAGATAGGAATAACTCATAGTTGGTTAATGTTGCTTTTTGGCATTTCTAGAGTGATTCATCCACTCAAGCACTTTCACTGAGTTAAAAAAAAAAGCCTATTATAAAGAAAAGAAGACACTGGTGTGTTGACTTGGAAATTATTATTGAGCATGTCTAATGGCGATGGCATAAAAGTTTGCAAAATCAGCACTGCTGCAAAGCCGTATACATTTTGGAAAGATGTATACATGATTCAAACAGAGAATTATAATCCAGTAAGCACCTCCAACATACCATCCTTGGCAGCCCACAGAGGTGCCAGCTGCAAGCTCATTTAAGTGAATGAAGCAGAAAAAAATCTGGAAAAAAAAGACCAAATAACAGTTAAGTCAGCGGCTCATCTGTTAAAATAGTCAGCTGACTGTCCTTGTCCTCTGCAAAGCGAGGCAAACATTTTCCGCTTACTAAGAAGTATTTTATGGCAACTCTGCAAAAGATGTTCATTTTGGAGATCATTAGTTATTCAGGAAAGGCAAACCTAGCCATTCCCAGCTCACAAATGGCCCGCTGTAATAAGGATTTAAACCATCTCCCCTTTCATGCCACTTTCCTTTATCTCTCAGAGATGATGTTGGTGCCTATTGTCCAAGGAGCCTGTAACAGCTTTTACTCTGTATTTTCAGACACATTGGACTCCTTAGTGAGAATAGCACACACTTCAGAACTTGTTAGCGCCTTAGGTATGCCTGAGCCTTAATGAATTTAGAGAAAGAGGAAAAGAGAAGAAAGGAAAAACCCTGGTATGACCCAGCAAGCTTTACCAACCCTCCAGCTGTAGGAGAGAGATGGTGTTCAGAGTTCATCCATTTTAACAAAGTCACATTTGTTTATGAAAATAAAATTTCTTAAACCAAAGCGCTATTATTTGAAATCACTGTGTCAATAAAAAATTATCTATTCTTTCTGAATATTTTTAGGTTATGTAATACTTACTGAAGGACATTTAGAAATAAATAGCATTGAATATTCCATCAGTTGATCAGTTAATTTAAATTATTTCTATAATCAGTCAACTGTTTTAGTAACTATTAGGCAAATGTGAAGCCTTCTTTGGCTGCAGCTTCTTAAATGTGAGGAATTGCTTCTTTGCCACATTAGAGCTGAATGCAGGAGTTTAGAGCGATGCTTGAATAAAACAAATATTCTGATACATCATCATGTGCTGTTGGAAATAAAAAAAACAAAGAGATTTTTTTTGACATTTTATGTATTAAATTTGTATTTGATTAGTGAGTATACAGTCCTGTGAAGTTTTCACAGGACTCTGTGCATTTGTGAAAAACTAAGTACACTCGTATTACTTCCACAGGAATTAAGAGGGCAAGCAGCAGCCAGGTGCTGCTAATCAGATGTACTTGATTAGCTGATCACACAGCAAGTGTGATCACCTCTGTAAAAGCTGAATTTTGGCACTTTGATGGTCTGGAGCATTCAGGCATCTGTTAACACAATGCCACAGTTGTCCCAGGAGTTACATTTCAGACTCTATAGGTCTCAGTTAGCATGTTAAATATTAAAATTCATGACAGTAAAATTAGAAAAAGCATCTCAGCACAAGCACTTCATATTAACTGTCAAGCACGGTAGTGGAGGGGTGATGATTTGGGCTTGTTTTGCAGCCACAGGACCCGGGCACCTTGCAGTCAATGAGTCGTCCATGAACTCCTCTGTATACCGAAGTATTCTAGAGTCAAATGTGAGGCCACATGTCCAACAGCTAAAGCTTGGCCCAAATTGGGTAGTGCAACAGGAAAATGATCCTAAGCACAGCAGCAAATCTGCAATGAAATGGCTGAAAAACAAAAGAATCAAGGTTCTGCAATGGCCCAGTCAAAGTCCAGTCCTCAACTTGACCCTCAATGAACTAAAGCAACATTGTAAAGAAGAGTGGGCCAAAATTCCTCCCCAACAATGTGAGCGACTGATAAAGTCATACAGAAAATGATTACTTCACATTGTTGCTGCTAAAGGTGATTCTACACTGAATCATGGAATGTGTTTTTCACAGGAGTCTGCTGACATGACTGAAACTGTTTGACTAAGTCCTGATCAAAATAGTTGCAAGGCTATAATAAATACTGCCTTAAAAGGTCAATGACATATTCACACGTGTAATCAAACTCAAAACCTTTAACAGTGAATGTAATCTGATTGGCCCTTGATCTCAGCAAGGATTTACCGTATTGAAATACCATCAGTAATGCATCTGATCCCACTGAGATTCTGACCTGATTGCTTGGCTTTATAGTTCACAGTGTAGTCACTCCTGCAAAATGCATGATCAGATTCATTTCGTTGCCACTATAATATTATTACAACATCAGCAAAACCTCACACGCAGGGCTTAATTTCTCTCATGTCCTCTCTTTCTCATACGACCTATAAATATTTTTATATTTTCTTTCCAGTTCACTTTTCATACCATCGTTGAATTATCTTCAAATTAAAAAAGTTAACATCTTTTTTCTGTATGCTTCCGTGGCTCTTTTTTCCTTTCAGTTCTGCCTGCCCCTGACTTCCTGGAAGTGAACTATCCAAAAATACTGTCACACATTTTTAGTTTGATTTAGACCAAGGTTAGGCTGTTTGGTCTGTACTGGTCCATACCATCCAGAGGATGTCTCACACCTATAATTGGTTCACATGAGGCTGGAAACTCTGAAAGTATGGACAAGTTAGTTAGATAAGAAAAAGCTTTGGGTTTTTGTTCTGATCCTGCTTATGTGTATAGATATATACAGATACACAGCAATGTTTTGTTTACAATCATAAGGAGGGGCTGTGTTCCAAAGAAAATGGTCATGTTGTAATAAGGTGAAAGAATTTCTTTCTTTCACTTCTGAGACACACACACAAAAAAGCAGCACTGAGAAGCCTGAACTCCTCAGAGACCGTTATCTATCACATTTTCTCTCTTATCTCCCTGCAGGCAATACCCAATAGCTTTGCTTTCAGCATCTTGGCAGCTTAATCAAAGACAGAAAGTCCACAGTGGATTTAGAAATGTGCAGGCGGGAACAGACAGCGCAGGATTCTCCTTACCTGTTGTCTTGGTCTTAAAGAATAAAAATAACGTAAAATTTATAACTCAAAGGAAAAAGATCAAAATTATTTTAATATTTACTCAGCTACCGCAGGGCAAACACTGAAGACATTATCGATTTTCTGAAACATAAAAAAGCCTATTTTCACATTGATCTGATAAGGAGTATCTTCAGGCTGTGTGGGTATGTTAGCGAGCTGAGAGTCCCATGTGTGAGAATGTTGGGCTGGATGAGTGTGAGTGAATTAACAATGCATGAGATTTTTTGACTCTGAAAAATGTTTGTTTGCATACTTTCTCCTTCCAAGTATCAGTAGGCGTTTTCACATGTGCACTTCAGAAATTATTCGTCGGATCACATCTGGAAATTGCCTGTTGTTGCCTGCTCTCACATGTACTACACAGCAGGGGATGTTACAGATCAGATACCTTCTCGCTGCTATAAATACTTGGATTTGGCACCTGAGCACAGCGTGCAGGAGGCAGGACACATGACATCTATGGACTCAAGTTTTTCACATGGGCTCATTACACAAACTCTGTACTACAGCTGTCAAGTAAAAGACTTTTCTGTCTGATGTGACTGAGTTTATGCTCTGACGTACAGCTCTGCCAGACTGAAAAACTATCAGGGCTGCAGTTCATGTGTGAAAATGGCTTTAAGTCGATAATTGTTCTGACATTCTAGCTGTTCAATGCAAACTTTAAGCAAAATGTAATCTTAATACAGGTGAAGTTAGAAATGCAAGTTGTGATTATACCATCTGCCTTTTTTTTTTCTTTTTTTGGAACAGTGGAGAGAAGAGACAGGAAGGCTGGGAGAAAGACAGGGGTAACACATGCAGCAAATAGCCTTGGGGCAGATTTGAACCAGGCCCTTATAGCATGGGTCACCTGCTCATCTCACTGAGCTAAATTCCCCTTGGTCCCCCCTCCCCACCACCTGATGTCTGACCAGCAGTACAGCTGAACGGTTTTGGAAAAACTCACTTTCTTTTTCCCAACATTGTTACACTGCATGCTTCTTTACACGCGAATATACAATGTGATCAGTAAGACAGATCCTGATGGATCTCATTAAATTTTACTCATTAAATTCACTCGTTTACCTGTGAATTATGTCATAGCTATGCACAATAGTATATATACAAAAATAATTGTACTGCTTGTAATAGTAATTCAGACTAAGGTGACAGGGTGGTCTAACAGTCAGCAGTGCTTTGTTTGTGCTTGGGTTTGAACCTGACATCCAGCTGTGTAGCGTTCCCACCCCCGTGCTTATGAGGGGGGTTTCTCCAGGTGTTCTGATTTCCTCACAAAGTTCAAAGACTTGCAGGTTATGTTTGTCAAATTTAAAATGTAGGCTTACTTTATTGATTTAATGGGCTTTTACTTACATGCTTATTCTTCAAGAGAGCATAAAACTAATCATGCATCAGTTAGTGGGTAATAGTTGCATTGCTGTAATCTCATTGTATTTTTCAGTAATGTTGTAGTTTAATTTATTTCTGTACTCAATTGACTAATCACATTATGGTTACTTACCAAAGAATTGTGCCATTACTTGTGCTACACAAGTGCTTCAGTTATGTGCATGACTGACAGATTACATGTGGAGAGGAAATATAAACATTGCTTTCAGTTTTACTGCACAAAAGGACAAGAACATGACAGTAAAGTGCAAAGTGCGTCCAGGCCAGAAACAGCGATGCTATAGCAGGTTTGCTGTGGCCACAACATTTTTCTGCAAAGTGCTCTTTTGGCTGTTTTTCACCACCTTTGCTATTGATTATCTGTTTATAGTTAAACACTAAAACAAAGCTCTTCTGTATGTCTGTTATAATAAGATAGTGATTGGTGCTAATGTGTGGGACTGTAGCCTATGGTTAATAATATTGTTATTGTACTTAATGACACTGCATCTCAGGCCTCTCAGCACCTCTAAGTCTGAGTCCATGGTCCTCAGCCGGAAAAGGGTGGAGTGCCTTCTCCGGCTCAGGGATGAGTTCCTGCCCAAGGTGGAGGAGTTTGAGTATCTCGGGGTCTTGTTCACGAGTGATGGGAGAAGGGAGCGGGAGATCAACAGACGGATTGGGGCTGCGTCTGCAGTGATGCGGACGCTGCACCAGTCTGTCGTGGTGAAGAGGGAGCTGAGCGTAAAAGCGAAGCTGTTTATTTACTGGTCAATCTGTGTCTCTACTCTCACCTATGGTCACGAGCTTTGGGTAGTGACTGAAAGAATAAGATCGCGAATACAAGCGGCAGAAATGAGCTTCCTCCAAAGGGTGGCTGGCCTCTACCTTAGAGACAGAGTGAGGAGTGCGGCCATTCGGGAGGGGCTCATTATAGACCTGCTGCTTCTCCACATCGAGAGGAGTCAGTTGAGGTGGCCCAGGCATCTGACTAGGATGCCTCCTGGGCGCCTCTTGGGTGAAGTGTTCCAGGCATGTCCTACCGTGAGGAGGCCCTGGGGTAGACCCAGGACACGCTGGAGAGATTATATCTCTCACCTGGCCTGGGAACACCTTGGAGTCCCTCCAGATGAGCTGGTGGAGGTGGCTGGAGAGAGAGAAGTCTGGGCTTCTCTGTTTAGGCTGCTGCCCCCGTGACCCGGCCCTGGATGAGCGGAAGAAAATTGATGGATGGATGGATGGCATCTCAGGCTATGCAATAGCCTGAGATGCCATAATGTAATGACTAGTGTAACATAATGCATTACTTAAAAAAAAAGTAAAGAATAATGTGGAATCCATTGTTTTGTTTTTTTTTACTAACAACTGCAGCGCTGGCAATAGTGCCACTTGTTTAAGTGCATTTGCCTGCAGTGCCAGGACTCTATCACTCTTTTTAATAATGTTCTTTATCTACCAGTTAAAAGTTGTTTACATCTTTTTAGAATCCATTGAAAGGTACAGGATTTGTATTCATTTTAATAGGCAGATGGTTCCATGAAATGATTACATGCATTTGTCTCAGTTAACCCACAGCTCAGCTTTAGGAAACGTGGGAATTCTGTATAACGCCATTCAAATTAAATCTAACGTGCCAGCTAATTATGGAACTTATTTTCCATTCCTCCACGCTCACCTTCAACTTAATCACAGGTTTCTCTTTTATTGTCTACTGGGGATAAAGAGAGTTTCTGGGAAATTCAATTATCTAAGTGGAAGATACTGTTCTTTGACTACACATGTGACGGTCCCTGATTCAATTTATTTCTCCTTTACTCTGCAGTGAGGGATCTCTCCATTTCCCCCAGTGTTCCACCCAATTTTCATCCTTTTAGTCCTAGTGTAATATTGACTATAAATAACTCTTTACTAAGTCCCAATATTGTATTTCTTAGAGTGTTTTTCTTGCAAATAGAAGTTAAAATTAAGTTGTCTTTTGGGATGAAGCAGGATACCAGATTTGTGTAGCTTAGAGGGTTTTGTTCAGGCTCTATTAGAGAAGGGAGAAAGGAAGCTCTAAAGAACAGCCAGAGAGACAGAGACAGACAGTAAAAGTTCCACTGAGTTTTAATTTTGGAAACACATAAAGATCAGGAAATGGCCATAGTGCTATAAACATTGTGTTAAGGTCCAGGAACCCCTCCTCTTCTTTCTCCCTTTCACACACAATATATGTACAAACACATGTTGACAGCATAAAACACCCTGTGACCCCCCCCCCTCCCCTTCCACACACACATCCAAAAGTGTGTGTGCTCATGCACAGTAAAACCTGCAAACTAAACCTGACACCACCTGCCACAGAGAGTCCCTGAGGTTTTTCTCTTTTTCATTACAACACCCTGTTTGTCTTTGCTGAGGTTGTAAGATGTAAAATCACACAGGAGGCAGTCTGAACAAAAAGTCATGTAATCCCACGAGGGCTGGACGGTTTCAGTAAATCAGTCTTGAAATTACAATAATGTTCATCGCTATAAATTCTGCTGCAATGTCATGAATGCCACAAACTTTGTGTTAATTGTTAATTCTATTTCTTGATAAACAAACATATGTATGTATATATGTATATACACTATATAAAAGTATTCGCTCGTCTGCCTTCACACACATACAGTATGAACTTGAGTGACATCCCGTTCTTAATCCACAGGGTTTAACATGATGTCGGCCCACCCTTTGCAGCTATAACTTTGCACAAGGTTTAGCAGTGTGTTTTTGACCATTAATTTCTGTCTAATTTATAAATGATTGCATTTTTTTTTGGCAATCTGAGTCTGCCTGAGTGCAGCTCTTCTGCAGCACATCTCTGTGCAGTTGGGGATTTGACTTGACTAGTTGGCAACTGGTTGTATTCTGGTTATATTCAAAGCCAGGTAGCTGAGTGCCGATGTCATTTTACAGTGAAATTGTTGTCCTGAAATGAGGTTCTGGCTGGACTCTGAATGTAAGTAGTTAATATGAATTTATGTGCATGTAGACGGCAACAGTTTCTATATTATCACAAACCGATCGCGTGTAATTACCAGCTTGAATCCATTCAGTTGCAAACTGATAGCAGGCTGACTCCATCTTATTGCCATTTCACCGTTGGCACCAAAGTTGCTTTGAAGATAGCAACTGACTGCGAGTGGTCGCAGCATAAGTCCCTGTATTCAAACCAACCACTTCAAAGGCAACACGATCACAATTCCACGGCACATGGTCACACTAGTTTGGCCTTATTCTGATCTCCAGCCACTATTTTCCTTAGTGTGACTGTAGCATTAGTTAATTAATGCTTTGTAGGATATTTACACTGTTGAGTTCAAGTCATTATGTAAGACCTGTCATTGATTTCTCCCCTGAGAACTTTTCCACAACATCAACAAAGGTCGTATAGATTAGAGTATGGATGCAAGAAATTATTTTGTTCATTTGTTTGACTCTCAATCACGAATCTTGTAACAAACAGTACTGTGCAAAAGTCTTGACTTACCCCCCTTTACATTTTGCAAGGAAAATGAGGAATAAGTGCAGCAAACTACTGAAACATGCAAAAATGCAAAAATGCATTGTGTGCACAATTAGCACTATAGGTTTTTTGGCCGCATAATCATTTTTATGCATACTTTCCAACTCCTAGCAGTATAAATGAGAATGCTTACTGCATTTAAGCATATCAGGTGTGTATTTGTGTAATGAGGAAGGGTATGGCCTAAGGAGATCAACACCCTGTATCAAGGTGTGTATAATTATTTGGCAGCTTCATTTCCTGAGGCAAAATGGGCCAAAAAAGAGATTTACAGTAACTGACTCTGAAAAGGCAAAAATTGTGAAAAGTCTTTCAGAGGGATGCAGCACTCTTGAAACAACAAGACAGAAGATAGATTTTTCATAGCTTTTATGGACTGATGAGATGAGAGTGACTCTTGAAGGACCAGATGAATGGACCCGTGGCTGGATCAGTAACAGGCACAGCACTCCACTTCAGATCAGATGCCAGAAAGGTAGAGATGGGGTCACAAAATAGGAAATATTTGCAGTGATTTATTCAAACGTGCAAAGATATGGTATATAAGGCAAAACACAGTTTGTACAATTCTAAGCTTCAAAGTCAATATTTGGTATGAACACCTTTTATTTTTCAACACAGCCTGAACTCTCTAAGGCAGCTTTCTTCTAATTTCTTTAAGTAGTCTTCAGGAATCGTTCTCCAGACTTCTTGAAGGACATTCAAAGTTCATCTTTGGATGTTGGCTGCCTTTTGTTCCATTCTTTATGAAGATGATCCCACACTGCTCCAATAATGTTGATGTCCGGGCGTTGGGGGAGGTGAGTTGTGTTCCACTGTATGTTTTTCTATCTAGGTATCCTTTTCCTGCATTTGCACTGAGTTTGGGACCATTGTCACGCTGCAAAATGAAGCCGTTGTCATTCAGCTGTAGCTCTCTCCTGACCTCCATACATATTAATGACAATTTGAATAAAAAATTCCAAATGTGGATTCATCAGTCCATAAGACCCATTGCCACTGATTTTCAGTCCAGCTCTTGTGTAATCTGGCATACCTCAGGTTTCCCTTCCTGTTTCCCTTCATTAAGAATGGCTTCTTGGCAGCCACCCTTCCACTGAGACCATTTCTGATGAGGCTTCAGTGAACAGTGGATGGATCAACTGAAGGGCCAGATGCATCTCTCAGGTCCTCTTTGTTGGATTTTTTCCTATTTCTTAAGGACATGATGTTCAGCTGCTGTTCAGCTGCTAGTCTCCTTTTTTTGTCCTCTACTTGTCCAGTTTCCTCAATATTTTTTAAGGCGACGCTGCACAGCATGCTGAGATATGCCAAGTGTTTGGCTAATAGCTCTTTGGGAATCACCTTGTTGGTGCAAAAATACTATTTTATGCCTGTCAGACTGTGTTGTCTTTGCCACTTTTCAAAGATTCAACTAAAGAAGTAGAACACATGATGTGTTTTTGCAACAGGTCGCTAATACTGAAGTGCATAAAGATGTAAAAAAAAAAAAAAAGTTCTTTGCTAAGTTGTCTTTTATGTGTAGACATTGATTCATCCCTTGAGTTAAATGTTCTATTTATGCTTGAATAACTCACAGATCAGTGTTAGTTGGCTTAAGATCTGACACTCGACACTTTAAAACATGACTTCGGTGGTTAATAGATTATTAAAACTGCTTTCTGTGAAATGACTTATCAATAAACAGTTTGCTTCAATACAGCTGCGATATTCAGTATGGAAGATGTGCTCTAAGCAGTTGAGCGGTCGGTCCTTCTTCCTGGGTGAAATATGTTTTTGTGACACGACGCAGTCTTCGTCACTGGCACATAAAAGCTGCCAAGCAACATAATAACATAATAAAGCTTCCTCCCAACACATCCACAATCTGCTGTGACCTTTGATGTTTTTAACCTTCTACATAACTCAGATAACGACTTTTGATTGAATACTTCTGCGGGATGCGTAGGCAGGTGTTTGTGCGTGCATGCGCTGGGGAATGGGATGTTAAAAAAAAAAGTAAGTTACAGAGTTTGACACCTACTCCATCAGCTCTGTGAATTGTGGAAATGCATCGATCGCTGTGACAACGTTATTGTGTCTGGCCCGGCCCAGCTGGGGAGAGAGATAACAGAGATAACATAGCTCGTTTCTCATGAGAGCATGCTTCTGTCTGTTTCCCTGCCTCTGCCCCGGGCTGTGCGTCTGAACAGCTGTGTGTGTGCGTGGACGTGTTCACCCTATGCCGGTTGGATGTATGTAATAGGGGGGTGCCTCGGTGACAGTGCTTAAGATAACACATCTGCAACTGGTGTGTGTGTGTGTGTGTGAGAGAGATTTCTCATGTTAAATATGTTTTGAGCTGCAAACAGGCTAATAGGAGACTGCCAGGTGGTTTAAAACTGAAGCCCAAAGAGACACGAACACACAAACATCAGGTCTTATCATCCGTCTTTTTACTGTACCGTAGTGTGAGGAGGTAATGGTGCAATATGTTAACCAGGGACAGCTCCAAGGTTAAATGTTTGCATTCCTGTGTGCTCTGCCCCATCAGAGTTACGTTGATGAAAAAAGATTTCCCACTCTCTTATCTTTTTTTTTTCCTGTGGAGCCCTTTGGATGATGATGAAGTGGTGCTGAACATGTGCAAGCAGCAGGGGACTAAGAGATTAGAAGAGGTCTTATGTGAACTAATAGACTGCAGAGTACCTGAAGGTGGAGCTTGATCTGACAATTATCCTTCAGCTCTATGACGCCTTGGCACAAGAAAGGATCCATAAACCTTTGCAGTTGGCTCTCCTTTCTGCTCTACCCGTGTCCCCTTTCTTTTCGCCCTGCCTGTGTTTCTGCCTCGCCTCTTGTGTGCCTTGCTCCTCTTCATCTTCAACCTTCTCTCCTGAGAACAGAATGAGGCTCATTTTACTTCCAGCTCAGTGCGAGAGAGAAAAACGAGATCATGAGACACATGGGACACAAAGTAGGCTTTTGACTGTAATGAAATTATGAGGTGGTGGTTGAATGTTAAAGAAGGGGGTAAAATGTAGAATGGACGTCTGAACAGAAGGCTAGCAACGGTTTGTCAGAGTTAGCGGTCGTTCCTGCACCGTGCAGTGAAAGGTGGATGCATCAGAGATGACAAGAAAAACGATAAAGGCTCCAGCAGCCTGTTAAGTATTCCATTATGTGCCATCTTGTGATGTCAGAGTGAAGAGGAAAGAAAAGAGGGGTTGTTAGTCAGAACACTGGAGAAAGACATCCTGTGGAGGCCATCGCGCTCTCAATCATTCAAGGACAGCTCGCTAATAGAACTGTTTACATGCAAACAGCAGCCCCCTCTCTCTTGGCCTATAGAGTATGCATGCATGCAATTTATATGTTTCTGTTTTTCCTTTGGTACAGACTGTACCAAGCTCTACACATACTGAAATTCATCAGATCCAAGAGTTCTTCCCTGATATTTGAATTTAGAATAGTATACTGTACTGGCTGTTCATTCCTGCGTGTATGTTTAGCCAGCACGGCTCAATCTGGGACAAGCAGGCCTGTTAATTTAACCTTGTGCCCCGCTTGCGTGCCCAGCAGATAATGGGCGCTGTTGGCAGGAGCCAGTTAGTATCCACTGACTTCGCATCTGCCATGTGGTCTGGCCAAGTGTGATGCCGGTTTCTGTTGAGGAAGGCTGCTGTACCTTCCGACTGATTTTAATTCTCACTTCTGCAACTCTTTTTAACACACACTGCAAGTCGGCCCGCATGTGCTGTGTTGTTGTTGTGTTGCACCAGCTGCCCGTGCACCTTTCAGAGCTGCAGCAGGCTAGCAGCATGGGCATTGATACACAGTTGTTTAATCAAAGGGCTTGAGCTCAAGCTGTTGCCGGGTCCTTGAGTGAGACGCTGTATCCCTAATTCTGAAGGGAAAGCGTCTGGCTGACTTTGCTGGTTTCCGTGGCTGACTGGTTTGAAAATGAGATCCCTGCCATCGCTGTTGACAAAATCTTGCTTCAAAATTACAATTTCCGTTCTGTTGTCCTGTGGGTTTCTTAAGAGGCAGGAACATCTGCCTTGAGTAGCACAGTAAAGGCATGGTGGATTCAAATAACACCGGAACAGGTCTGGCCAATAACTAAAGGATTTATCAGCTTTCAGCTGGATTATATAGTGGTGAAATAACAGTCTTACCTCAGCTGTAATGTGTGGGTTTTTGTCCAAATACCTTGACTTTGAGTATTGCCAATACTGAGCACTGAATAGATACAAATGTTAATTCAATTAAGTAATACTTAGTATGGGACCAATGAAAGATGCTATTTATTTACCTAATTTATTTCTACACATTGCCTCACACCCAGTGGCGGCTGGGATAGGCTCCCATGCTATGAAAATGTCCCAATAAGTGTTAAAGCAAGTTTTAAAAAATTAAACAGAACCACAATCCTACTTTTCCATCTTTGTCAACTTTCCTGATAATTGTTTGTTTGCTGTTAAATCACAATTAGCTTGTTGGTGCATTAAGTGCCATGTTAATTATCTTTTTAGGAGGTCTACCTATGCATTTCTGCTGATGTGAGATAACAAAGAACAAAATAGCCTTTTGCTGCCTCCATAGATCAAACCATTTTCACTGATACTTGATCCTGTTTGAGTCAGTATTTAACTGATGAGTGATATCAGTAATTCCTAGACTTTAGAGCGTAAAAGAATCTGAATTTGTGTTTGTTTTTCCCATTCATCCGTTTGAGTTCTATTTCTTTCTTCTTCTTTTTTTTTTTTTTAACTCTGTGTGTATGTAGATTGCATATTCTTCCTGATCTTATAATCTTGATTTCAAATGTTGTACAGTACTGTTCTGGTAAATATGGTATATGCAGTGGAAAGATTGGAGAGCAACAGATATTCTTTCTCTCCCTGAAACCTCCTGGTTACATTAGACTGAAAGCTTTTATGTTCATGTTAGTAGAGTTTCCTTGAGCTTTTTCTGTATATTTGAGTGAAACAGGGGTGGCACATGTGGCAAATGGAAAGTTAATGTCCTCCTGTGCTGGCTCACCCGTCTCTCTCTCTCTCGCTCTCTCTCTCTCTGTGTGTGTGTGTGTGTGTGTGTGTGTGTGTGAGAGAGAGAGAGAGAGAGAGAGAGAGAGAGAGAGAGAGAGAGAGATAGCCACACCTTGCGTTTCAGGGTTGGGCCTTCTTCTCTTTCCCACCCTTGGAATCCTGCACACCTGGGAGCGATGAACTCACCTGCTTGTAATCACCCGATTGTTACACCAGAAACAGTTGGTGAAGCTGACTCCTTCAGTTTGTGCATTTTCATACTTTGGCTCTGTGCGTTTGCCTCACCTGCTTGTTCTCCTCTGCGCAGGAACCCAGGATTCAATGTGAGTGAGTTACAGAGAGAGTGTTTCCCCCGTGGGGAGATTATTCAGTGGACCTGTCTGTGTTGGAGCTCTGGACCCACTAACTGAGATTCCTTCTGCTGTCACTCTTGCTTGAAACCTGACAGTAGATAAATGTGTTAACTTTTATATTCCAAGTCTGCGTTCTGAGTCCTGTTTGCAGCAGAGGTTATGACAGTTAAAGCCCACTGAACCCTCATTTAAAGGCTGGTTATTTTATATATATATATATATATATATATATATATATACAAATAGTATTAAGCTCTCACGAATAAAAATGTGACAATTGCTTAGATTTTTTTTTTAAACTCATCTTATGAGATGATTTTATTTTAAAACTCAAACACACACACGCACACAGTTAGCCTGAGGCTCACAACAGGATTTTATGTGCGCAAAATAATAAAAAGACATTTTCTGTGATTAATATGCTTCTCCTCCAGCCTAGGGAGAACTGACGCCTCCACTCAATCATGTCTCGAATCTATTAGAAATTATTGATTTTCCAGGAAAGACAGAGAGAGGGAAAGAAAAGTTGAGATATGGAGACGACATAAAGATGAAGACAAACAATGAGAGACAAAGAGTGCAGCAATAAAGTTGTCGTCTCTCATCGGTAATTGGAAAATGTCACGCGAACAGGCATGCCTAACTTTTTTCATAACAGTTGTTAAATGTGCTGACAAGTTTGGCAGAAGTTTGAGGAGTGCAGTGCAGTTCACGCGGTGCTGGCCTCAGGAGCGTAGCATCTCTGATGTGACCCTTTATCTTTAGTGTCGACTACGTCCTGTCTGCTCTGGCAGTGACTGATGTAGAGAGACAAGAGCCCAGTGGTGAAAGTGAGTCCAACAACTGAAGAATGGGAAGGAATTCAGATACTCTAAGACTGGCAGTTCTTCACCTGAATGTTAATGTATAACATAAAAAAAATACACCTACACACCCATACACAAAAACACACGGACTGTAGGTGAAGTGGGTAGAAGTGTGTATTTTTTTTGTGTGTTTATAGATTGGGTCTAAGGATGAATGTTTGATTTTAATTCCTACAGACAGGTATGGCATTTCATGGCGCGCTGATGCTCTCTGAGCCTGATGCAGTTAATTGATGACAGCGTTGCTCAGATATGCTCTCTCATTGGCCGCCATCTGTCCCCATCTTACCTGTTAGCTGCAGATACATTAGTCAGTCCTCTGTAACAAGTAAAAGCAAGCCACAAAAATGTTTCCGTAAAGAGTCTGCGGAGATCCGGCTCTCCATGGTACTGAATGGGATTGATGAGATGTCACGAAGAACATGAAGCCAGGCAGTGCCAGCCTGGTTTACTACTTTGGTCCAGACTGAAATATCTCAGCAGCTGGAATGATTGATTTTGAACATACGGACCTTTTATAGATGGGATGTTGACTTCCTGACCAGTCCAGCATGGGTCGGGTTTTGCAGATTCATATCTGCAAAATCAATTCAAGAGCAAGGAAATGGATTAGACTATAGGCTGTATATAAAAAATATATATAAAATTAATTTAGTAGCATCTAGACTGCTGTGCAGACGCCTGAGCTGTGCTTTGTTTTTATTCTTTTTTTTTTTTTAAGAGGACATGACCCTGCTTTATTGTCTTTTACTCTAAAGGGTTCCATACTTTACAAAACAAACATCATGCTGTATTGAAGAAGAATTGAGACTGGCAGCTGGGATCATAAAGTTGTCAAGGAAGTATTTATTAAAGTTATAAATTCTGTGAGAAATAAGGTGATTTTTTTCCTCATAGGCTTTTATATAATCTGACTTCCTTTTGAAACCAGAAAAAGCACTGAATGCTTTGACTTCACTTTTCTCACCTGGAGTCTACATCGGTGTTTTATATTCAGTTTTATGTACAATCCCCTAGGTTAGAAAAGGGAGGAAATCAGCGGGAAGGCATCGGCTGGTAACAGGCAGACAAAATGCCAGGAAAGAAAGTCAAAGGAGATGAGGAAAAAGGCCGGCAGGATTTAAAAAAAAAAAAAAAAAGGCTGGAAAGCTGCCACTGAGATGGCACAGACAGGCCCATTGACCTTTCATTTATCACTGCCGGGCTATTGGTGATTAACTCATTCAGTGGCTTCGACATACACATACTCTCCTCTGGCCTCTCATGTCAAAGCTGTCAGTTATGGTACCCTGCTGCTACATTAATCTAAAGGCATGGTAAATTATACTATTTTATTTAATGTATTCACAGCTTGTATGACTGATATCACCCGCATCAAAGCAGTACTATTCAGATTGTGGGTGACCGGCGGAGGGCACATTTTAATATTTATCATTAGTAAGTTCCTGGCATGTTTATTCAAGCCTCGTGGATAATAATGGAAATGTGAAAGAGAATAAGACAGCAATCTGTCAAAACAGTTTTGCGTGGATGACGAGTCCTTATTGACTCTCAATTGTTCACCACGATAGCAAATAATGGAGAAATAATGGTGTGGACTGGTTTCTTTTTTTACTCTGCTGGATTCATTTTGCCTGCGATGTGGCTATAATTTAAAGATTGTTATTAACACAGCTGCCATACCTCATCCTCTGTATTGCTGGTTAAATGTCACCTCCTTTAATTAGCCTCCAGGTTGGGAATCAGCTATCTGATTTGTGACCACCAGACCTGCCTGCTAACCTGCTGTCCAGAAAGGGAGACCAGATGCTTCTCACAGTATGATTAACTCATGAGACTTGACTGGTTTGTGCAAGAGAAGATGCAGTTTTGGCTTTCTTTTACCAGAGTGTTTTCTGCATGCAGTGGGGATAAAGACACTTTGCCCTTGTTTGTGTAAGTGCTGCAAAGAAAAATCACACACTTGCCCTGCTGATGCGCTCAAGTACATTTAAGTTGGAAGCAAAAAAGGGTGATGTGAAGCCAATCTTTAATTATACCAAGAGTGTAATTTGGGAGCATCAACTCACGAGGTGGTTGACCATTGATCCGCCAATCCCACTGCTTACTGATTTTAAGGCCCGTTCAGGCAGAAGGTGATTGTTCTGTGCACAAAAGACTCAGCGATTGTGCTCATATTGATTTTCCTTAATCCTCTCTTCATCTGCTCTCTACAAAAGCGGCTCAGATTCACTTCTGGTCACTGATTTTTAAGGAAACTATAGGAAATTTCAGTGTCATCATTTAATTAGACTTAATCCTTATGCACTGAAGGCTGCTCACATTTGCTTGTTATGCGAACACAACACACATTCCAGTGTTTAGTGGCACAAAAGGGAAGCCACGACAGGAAACAGAGTGGGTAACAGATTTTGGAAAACCCCATAATCCTCTGATAGCTGTGTGGTACTCCACACTCCCAGTGTTACACCACCAAAAAAACAAAAGCAAGTTGCGGTCTGCCTCTGAGTCAGCAGTTCTCGTAAACTGCTGCAAACCTTACATGTGTTTTATTCATTTCTTCTTGCACATAAATGTAAGCTGATCTTATTTTGAAGCAAATGCATTTAAATACACCTAACCAGGGATGTTGTGGTCATGTGTTTTTGTTTTTTAATACATCATTTCTGCTCGTGCTGCTGATAAGCTCTGCCACCACATTTTTCACAAGCATCTGGAGCCAAACAGTGAAGTTGATAGTCCAAAGTTATTTATATTTTATGAACGAGAGCTTAACGGAAAGAATGTGATTCTTGGCATCAGAACGAGACCGCATAAAATTTCCGCTGAAGATGAGTGTGATGATTTACTTCATAAACGATCTTTGGCGGGGCGCCCGTGTCACCATATACTTAAGGCACATGTCACATGACTTCAGCACCTGCTGTTTGTCTGAGTCATTTTCTTTCTTCTGCACCTGCTGTGATTAATAAAGCTGCTTCCTGCAATCATTTTGAGTCACTTTTTGTAAGTGATGGTCAGTCCCTGCTATGTATATG
Organism: Cichlasoma orientale; assembly: GCA_034780415.1. Taxonomy (NCBI): domain Eukaryota; kingdom Metazoa; phylum Chordata; class Actinopteri; order Cichliformes; family Cichlidae; genus Cichlasoma; species Cichlasoma orientale. Next base: position 9,965 of record JAVDPK010003008.1, on the reverse strand, counting down.
AAATTCCCCATTGAATTTTATGAGTAGCTGGAGTATTTTGACTACATATCTATTAATAAGACTGAAGATGGGTAGAGCGATGCTCACTTAGAGAGCTTGGCTGTGGTAAGGAAGATCACTGTGCTGCAACAGCGGCAGGCAAAGGTGAGCGACACAGTGTATAATCAAGAAAGGTCTGATTTGTGATCTAATTGGTTGAAAGTCTGCAACAGCACCACTTTCCCTTCATATACTTATGCAAAGTTTTAAGGTGCTTGGTGGTTAGGGGTGGGCGATATGGCCTCAAAATTATATCATGATATTTCAAGGAAATTTGCATTAAGCTGTTTTATCGATGATTGCAGCTTGCAGGAAGCAGCATTTATTAGTGCAAACAAAATGAAGGACATTTTTCGTCCTTCTTTTCCAATGAGCTCCTGTCACTGATGACAGACTACCTGATTTGAAGTGTGAATCTACTGCCACAAAGTGCTTTATATTGCGCTATAAAGCAGCAGCTTTATAGCGCAATAGTGACACAGCATAAGTCAAATGTAAGCACAAAAGTAACCCAGGTGGGGGTTTCTCTGGACATTTTAAGTAAAAGTACGACATAACTGCTCAGCATTTTAGTTTAACAATAAGAACAGTAACAGTAACTCTTCTGACCCTACACAATATGGTCACATAGTAAATCTAACAACTGAAAAACATTTTCTACCTGGGATGTTGTAAATGTGTATATATATATATATTTTCTTTCTTTTTTTTTTAAACCGGCTGCTTAACGCGCTGCTTTTCCACCATTCCCATTATCACATACATGGCCCGACAATATGCATCAGTAATTTCCGACAATATGCATCAGTAATTTCCATCCAACCTTTTCCCATCCTGCCATATGGAGTCTAACAAGCGCTCCAATGATGCTCGGTTGAGCCATTTGTTTACTCGGGCGGTGCACTGGTCGTATCTCCTTGTACTCCCTGCTGTGTTTTTGCCTCAAGTAGCAAAACAATTTCCACCTTTAGCAGGAGCAGTTTTGTTGGGTATTTTGTGCTTTGGTGGAGGTTGTTGAAGTAGCTCCCTTTTTACTGAATCATCATCGGAGGTGGACACGCCGCTCTGGCTGTCGGACATTTTGTTTGTGTTTGTTCATGGAAGATGTGACTCTTTATGGGCGAAACCATTTGTGGCAGGACTCCCGTTTTATCCTTTGAAGATGGCTCTCTGTGCTTATGGCCATTTCTTCACCATGGCTGTAATCTGCTCCTCCACTGGAGATTCTGCACTGCATGCACAGTAACTTTTCAGCATCTCTTCTGTAAAAAGTTTCACGTGACCACAAAGTAGACGGATCTGCAACACGAGACCACTAGTGTTTGCATTCACGTGGCCGTATCGTCTCCCCAGTCTTTATCTGGACAGGCCTCACACAGGCAGACAGATGCACACGCACACAATGACATTTATTCACTGACATTTAAATAAATTTGGCCTCAGGGTCACAGGATATTTGAATCCATAAAGAAAACATCAAATGACAGCTGTCATTTACTTACGGTCGTGAAACTGACGTTAAACTGTCAAACAGCTCCGAAAAGACAAAGATGATCCACGTGCTCACAGCCATTGTCTACAAATATAATAAACAGCAGCGGTAGATGACGATTCATTTACAAGGAGTTCATACTGCCGTTCTTTTTGGTGCAGATAGCGAGACTTTTCAGGTCTTTATTTCCCTGCGGCCCAGCGGTCTGTTAGTGGGATTTCACAAGTGTCAGAGCCAGATGGTGTGTACGTGTGATTGTGAGCATGTGCATGGTGCTGTGTTCTAACAAAATAAAACAGGTGTGCCTCTCCATGCACTGCGGTATTCAATAATTACACATTAAGATTTAGCAACATACACATGAAATGTAGAGTGCGCGTAGAAGCAGAACAGTACTCTGAAATGCTCTTGTTAGCTAATCCACCCTTCCCCTCGTCTGTCTTTGTTAGCAGCTCTCCTGGTGTGTAAATACCAGCCTGGTGATTAATGGGAGGATGTAAGTCCTGTTGTGTCTTTGTCACATCATCTATCATCTAGTCCAGAATCACCAATAGCATTGACAAGATGAATGGACCCGATAACCTGGGTCTGCTGACCATCACTGTTTAATTTTTTATTACTGGTTAAAGCATTCTACCTGGACACTGATTACCACACAGCTAAAAAAAAAAAAAAGTCAGCATGAATCCTAAACACAAAGAATTCAGTCGGCTTGTCGGCCCTAACTCCATAGGGGTTAAAAAATACATTAGTTCTGCTATTTATAATGAATATCATTGCTTGAATACACAAGGAATAAGTTAGCAGAGGTTAAATTCTCTCCCTTAATACCTCAGCAAGCCCTATTCAGACTGGGTTTGTCATTGTGCTCTCAAAATAAACTAATCTAGTAAAATATATGCTCCTCTGTGTGTGAATGAACTGTTGCACACATGACTGGTGTGAGCATGCCCACAGGGCAATACAAGGAAGCACAGTGTAATCAGAGAGCCAACATATTACATCTGGAGCTGAATCTGCATACCTCAAGGGCATACCGTGCCCTTTCTGAAATGCTATCCGTTGCTTTTTTGCCACAAAGGGGCAGTTGGCTCTCACCTTCACAGGCCAGGAGACCCTCCTGGTCCCCGGTGGCGTGCTGACCTTCTCACTCATTGAAAGAGAAATCACACCCTTTCCCTGATTGCAAACCGAAGAGTCAAAGGTAATGCACCGTAGTGTGCACCTCTGCCAGCTAACTGGTGGCCTTTTTCATTGTTATAAAGTGTTCCTTTTGTGTTCTTATCATGTATTTAATTAGTAGTAGATGACTGCTAACTGTTGGTAGACACAATCTGATACCCTGACATTAACTCGCTTGTTTATTCTGCAGCTAGTTACCCTTTCATTTATTTGGACTGGGTGGCTCTGATGTCGATTTACATAGAAAAATACAATCTACTGTTGGGCACATGCAAGGCCCTGAATCACAATATCCTTGAGAAGGTCATTCTCTCAGGCATACCCATAGAAAAGATAAGATTCATGAGCAATGTACCATAAATGCCATACAGCCTTAGCTTTATTTCCCATAAATCACATAATGTTAATCAGTATAGGAGGGCCTTTCTGTTACATAGTGCATGGAAAATTTTAGTGCCCTGAACTGCACCGATAGCTGGACTTAGGCTGCTGCTGCTGCTGGTAGTTTGGTATAACTGATCTTCACACCTAAACCTAAAGAGCCATGCACAATACCTAAAATGTTTAATAAGAAAGAATATTTGGCCTAAATTCAGATTCACAAGAGGTCCCAGATAATTCATGTCCAGTGTAAACAAGTCCACAGTGCAACAATTCACTGCCTCCACTTGTTTTGGGAGTTCAGCTAAGCGCCGACGTTCCCAGAGGTCGTCCGCACAAAGCTGGCTGAGCTGGTGGATCCTGTCCGCCATGCTTGACCTCTCTGCAGTCTGAAGTAATTGGCAGCCTGAAATCTCACCTCTCATCTACAAAGGGATGGGTCTGTGCTCAGCATAAAAATAACATCTTGTCCATATACGCTTCAGAACACCAGCGCTTGCTGTCATTGAGCTTCACGGGGAGAGAAAAAGAGACAGAATGAAGGCCTCTTCACCAGCTTGTATTTTCTCTATTTCTGAGGATGGCTTGTTGACCATACTTTGATAGTATCTCACTTTCTGTCATAACTATTCTGTTACTATTTTACAACATTAGTAGTTTGTGTAATAACTTATGCATTAATATAAATGTCGAGCTGAGAGTACAGCTGCTCATCAGATGACCAAGACATCATGAATCTTGTTTTGGACAAATGCTAACCAGCAGTAGCCAACTGACATTATTGTCTGCAGACCCGAGCGTGGCGATAAACACACATTTGACGGTTACATAGAAAACAGAATCCTGAGGTGAGCTGTGAGCTATAGTGTCTGTTGCTGCTGCATTGCTGTAGTTGTATAAGGGCGAAGCTGACTTTTTTTGTTGGATAGTTAGCATTGTGCAATTACGCTCTCTGTGGACTCTGAGTCCTTACATGTACAGAGAATGCATGGTGGGTTTATCACATATCACATTTAAACTCAAAAGTCCAGCCATTCATCCATGTTCTCATCCAGCTTAGGTCTCAAGGGACTGGAGCCTGTCCCAGCTGTCACAGCACAAGAAGCAGCCTGTCGCAGGGCTAACACACAGAGACAGCCATTCATACCCACAGCCAATTTAGAATCACCAATTAATCTAATGTGCATGTGTCTGGACTGTGGGAGGAAGTCGGAGTACCAAAATGGAACCCACGCAGAACCCAAACTCCACAAAGAAAGGTCCCAGGACCTTCTTGTTGTGAGGTGAGAGCGCCAACCAGCGCAAATCTGTGTCATAAGGCAGCAGACTGCTACCACAATTGAGCATTTTAAAAAGTTTATTTACAAATGAGGACAGTTTGGTGGCAGTGGGGAGAAGGGGCGAGTTTTAATCTCTACTGGAGTGCTCACGCAGTGTCTGTAGAAGTGGAGAGAGCCTATTGGATAAGTCTGATTCACAGAACTGCCAAAACAGAGTGAAAAGGCTGTTAGTGCAGGAGAACAGAGCTTGGGAGGGGGTACCGGTGGGCAGGTGGAGAGCCGAGGTGAGCGGCAGAGTGTTGGTGGAGAGGGGGCAGGCAGGTGAGTAGCAGGTAAGCCCGTGAATCCACAAAGAGTGTTTGGCTGCGAGAGCAACGAAGGCTTGTGACCAGCTGTGAACTCGGGACTCCATGAGGGAATACAGGCTGATTTTTCCAAAGGATGGGAGGCAGATTTCAGGCAAGAACACAGACAAAGATGCTGGGTTACAGGATGAAGCACACGAGAGCAAACACGAGACTGAAAGAGCCAAGTTACTACCATTCTGGATATAACAAACTGCCGGAGAATGACAGCCACAGCCAGTCCTTAAACACATGGCTACAACGATGCACAACAGGCGCAAAGTCGCAAGTCTGGGAAGGGCAGCTCTGCCCATGGGCAGAGCTCAGCCCAGTTCTCTACCTGAGAGAACAGGAAGAGAGCAAACAGAGAGAAAACGTTACATAAATGAGCATGAAAAAGTTCAAACCATCCATAAATTTTTTTCCGCTTATCCAATTCCACCTGAAAAAGTTGGTACAACTAAAGAATTTTAATTTAAAAAAAAGGAAAATCTCATTATGACTTAATGCACTAATTATAGTGTGCTAAATCATTTCCAGCCATGTCTCTTTATGGTCGTCTCAGCCAGTGAGGGGCCAGATTCTCCCTCTCTCACAGGCTGTCTCTTTCTGTAATGTATCTGAAGTCTGAAGCAGAGAGAACTGCACCACTGCTGTTCTGACTGTAGCACACAGTGTGCAGTATTGCAGGTTGATATTGTTTCATTGACTCCACCCCCCCCCCACCCCCACCCCAGCAGAGCTCGGCCTAGCAACATTTGAGGAGGAAATCTAGCTTTGCATTCTGTGCAGCCTGGAAAACAATTTAGAACTGAGAATATTTAATGAAAGCTTCACAACATTAAAGTGAAGGTAACTGCACTCACAGGCAGCAGCTGAAAGAAACAAAAAAAGCCATTTTCCCTCCGAAAAACCCATCAGCGGACCTTTCATTTGAGATCATTTGTCAGAACAGGTGTACACGTGTTCCAATCAGTCCAGCTATGGCGGCTGGCAAAAATGTTGTTCCAATTACAAACTGATTGTGTTCTCCTGCCCACTGGAATTTGAACTCTTGAATTGAACTTGTCAGTTTCATGCTGCCAAGGCTCTCAGTCTGAACATGAAGAACAAAGTATTATTCTATTTTTTTTTTCCCTGTAGTCATGTTCTCACTGTGTGGTTGCCAAGCAAGCAGGAAACCCCGTAGGCTCCGCTTTAATAACAGTGATAACAATACGCCTGCCAATGCATTAGCTTGTGCTGGGAAAAAATATGATTTTTTTTTTTTTAAATTTGGATATTTGTGGATCGAATCATTTAAGTCTGATGAGTTATAAGTTTCTGATCTCAGTACAGTATGTGTGCACAACTAAAGCTCATTAACATGTGCGGCCCTGTCTGCACACACCTTTACATATGACTGAACAGCTCTCTTGCCTGCTTATTTATTCATTTAAGCTCTGTTTCTCTCAGAGAGTGACCCTCCGGGCCTCATATCTGTCTGTTTTCATGATGATCTCTGCCATCACACCTTTCACATTTGCACACAGAAGAGCAATTGAGCGGTTCACTCTGGACTTTATTCTAACCCCTAACACACACACACACACACACACACACACACACACGCACACTTGGAAGAGTATGAAAGAGTAGAACACCATTTCCACTGACACATTACAGCTTCCAGCATGCATGACCTACCTTGCCATTATCTCAACGTAGAAATAATTTGAGTGTCAGATGTTTCGTCAGGAGGTGGTGATTATTCACCCTGTCACAGACTGTGGAATTCAGATGGGCGTTGAGGGGATGGTGTTAAATTTAGGTCCTGTATGAAAATGACAGTGGGGAGATTTGGCGGGCAATCTGACCGGGAAAATGAGACTTGTGACTTATGGTTGTGCAGTTCAGCTTTTTAAAAGGTGATGTGTTATCCCAGTTTTAAGATCGTTACAGCAAAGTCCTATTATCTCTGCTAATGACCTCATCATTCAAAGTGAACAAGCTTTATTCACTCCCCTTGTGATTTTCAGATCAAGACAGCAGACTTTTTTTTTTCTTAAACAGCAAGCCCACGTGAAATCACCACTCACTGCTACTTCTTGAGCGGTATTGAGCGGAAAGTTGAAGTTGAAGTTCACCGCACAGTTGTAAAATCTGTTTCTTTTCAGCTGGACTCAGCTGGATGGTGGATTTGAAAACAGGTTTTGTCAATTGAAACTTAAGAAAATAGCCACTTTAGGAAAACTGCCTCCAGACCAACATGTCCTAAGGGAAAACATCAAACTGAGGAAGTAAGATTTAAAAGTGCCAATCAGTGTGGAGGCCTTCATTTCTGGCGCTCTGAGCAAGGACGCCCTGTCTGAGTGAAGAAAATTCCCTGGATAGTTTGTCAGATGGGTATTCCTCTTGGAGCAGCTGGTTTCCGTTTAATCTGTGGTTTGAATCACAGAAAATTGATTCTTCGGTATCCAGGAAACTGTCCAGAGATAATATGAAAATATATATATATATTCGCAGGCATATAGTCACAGTAAAAAGAAAAAACACACGATCAATTTTAATGTATTATATATCAAGACATAATTTAAAAAATCATCTGGTCCATGCCAGGTCTTAAAATGGGGGTAAACACAATCTGAGATGAATCAAAATTCAGAAATAAATTAAGTCAAAATTCAGTGTGAAAAAGTAAGTACACCCCTTGTTTCTGTAGCTTGTAGAACCACCTTTAGGACTAGCTGGTAATCAGACTGTAGGTAAGTACAGTAAGTACTGTAAGTAATCATTTTCTGTATGACCATCAGTCTCTCACATTGTTGTGGAGGAATTTTGGCCCTCTCTTCTTTACGACATTGCTTCAGTTCATTGAGGTTTTCAGGTTTTTTATGCACAGCTCTCTTTACGTTCCGTCACAGCATTTCATTGTGGCTGAGGTCTAGATTTTGACTGAGCCGTTGCAACACCTTCCTTCTTTTGTTTTTCTGGTCTTCTGTTCAGATTTGCTGCTGTGATTGGGATTATTATCCTGTTACATGAGCTAGTTTGGAGCTGAGCTGACAGATGGCCTCACATTTGACTCTAAAATATTTTGACACTAGAACAGAGGAGTTCATGATCAACTCAATGACTGCAGGGAGCCCAAATCCTGTAGCTGCAAAACAAGCCCAAACCATGATCCCTCCACCGCCGTGCTTGACCGCTGGTACAGTATGACGTGCTTGTTCTGATATGCTGTGTTTGGTTTTCATTTCAAATGTGGTGCTGTGCGTTATCACCAAACATCTCCGCTTTGGTCTTAAAGTGGTGAGACTTCTGCAACAAAGGACATTAATGCAGACGTCTTGTGGTTTTTTTCAGAAGCTAATTTTGTAAACCTAAGTTATACTGCTATGTTCTTTTTAGAGAGAAGAGCCTTTCTCTTGGCAAACCATCCAAATAAGCCATACTTCTTCAGTCTTCTTCTGATTGTACTGCCATGAACTTTAACTAAACTTTAATTAAGCACTCAGCAATCAAACAGCAGTCTCCCTCAGCTGTTGGTTCTGCATTACGGAGAACAAAAAGGCTGCAGCTGGTGATTAATCTGACTGACACCACTGACACGTTAGCTGGCACAACAGGGGTAACCTGTTTACAAACCTCTAATGCAACTGTGAAACCAGACTACAGTCTGAGATGCCCCTGAAGGCATCAATATTTAACCAAGCAGGCTGGTGAAAAAAAAGAGCTTGTCCTGTTTTATCTGCTCCAAGAGGAGTCAAGTACTCAAACAGACTAAATACATTACATGCCCATGCAGAGTCAGTTTACACCTTTTTCCTTGGAGGAAGGAGGGCATATGCCCATTCATGCCTTTTGAACCATGTAGGGCTTTCCACAAAGATATGAAACAGACAGCCAGGGATAAAACTTTGCCATCTTGGGGAACTAAAATCAGCTTTTTTTTGTTTGTTTGATTATTATACCTCTATTGCATCATGCATGTGCACAGATTCTAATATTTGAATAGTTTGACTAATCTAGATTTCCCTGTAATGAATTGAAGGTGAATATCAGAAGGCAACATGTATGTTTCATCCTTTTCAGCCCTTACAAGGACTAAAACCTTTTAGCCCTGTGGCTGTCTGAGCCCTTGCATTGTTGTTGTTGTCTAATGAGAGAGCCATTCCTAGTTAGAAGTGTTTGCTATAACTGAAGAACACCTCCTCTTTGGAGCTACCTATGATCGATTGGTGTTTGTTGGCAGCTGTTCTTACAGCTGCTAAAAGGATTGTAGCTTGTTGCTTTGAACCACCACATGCACTGTGTGTAAAAGGCACTGTTCCTTCTGGGATACTGCAAGATTTTGCAAGATTACATTATGTCACTACAGAGACTTTTATTCATTGGTCAAAACTAAATATTGGTGGTAAATTTTATGTTCTTTAACTGCTCAACAGTATGCATGTATTTGGTGTGCATTCTGTGCAGTCTTTGCAGATATAATGGAGGTTAGAGGAGATTAGGGGTGGCAACTGGGGGTGGTAACTATGGGATGCTCTTGAAAAGGTCTGAAAGCGCAGCTCAGCACAAGCCTAACTTTCAATGTGCAGTTGAAGAAGGGAAAAAAATCCAAGAACAAAAAACATCACAGAAGCACCGTGACACTGCATGAATTCACAGTGATAAAATTATACGGCTTTTTATTGTTTTACAACATTGTGCAGAGTGTTAAAGGACCTCGAAAACCGAACACAGAAATATTGTCAAAGGCACAAACTGCTTCCTTTATATTCTTATGATCAATAGCCTCAGGGTGTCTTGCTTAAATGAAATGTTTAGATTTCAAATGGAATTTGAAATGCAAAGTAGTTCATTATGCTAATATGCTGACTCCTGGTGTTTCATGTGCATAGATAAACACCCTAAATGTGAATCTCTTATAGAACTCACTTAGCAAGATGGCTGCTATTACAGATCGCAGTGCACAGGATTTCGAGGAGAACAGCTGAATACATGACAGTTGTATAGTACATTTCTGCACATGTAGTGTACCTGTATGTCTAATTTTTATAATTGGATTTCCTTTGGCGCCTAAGAGGAGCAATTAAGTGTTCAGAGGCACCTTGGCTTATTCAAGTGTGCTGATAGATTTAAAGCCTTGCTTAATGGGATGCAGAAAATTGATGGTCTTCTCTCCCAGCTTAGCCAGTGAGTGCTCTCTCTCTCTCTCTCTCTCTCTCTCTCTCTCTCTCTCTCTCTCTCTCTCTCTCTCTCTCT
>JAVDPK010003007.1:386875-397850 GCA_034780415.1 Cichlasoma orientale | reverse complement strand
GTGTGTGTGTGTGTGTGTGTGTGTGTGTGTGTGTGTGTGTGTGTGTGTGTGTGTGTGTGTGTGTGTGTGTGTAATATCTGCTCACAACAAGGCGATCACTGGAGCTCTCTAAAAGTTTTAACATACACTGAGGAAATGTATCAGTATACATTGCTTACAGCATTGTTCATTCATACTCTGTGGTGGGACTGTTCACATTTATGGTATATGTGTCTATGAGAGCATTTGAGGAATTATTTGTTACCAGATTAACCCACATCCTCAACGTGCACTTTTTGGCATTTACATCAATAATACAACCTCTGTCCCACTGACACCTTAAAAAATGATTTGTGCTAAAAGTTGTATGAATGGGGCTTAAGATTACCTTTAACACAAGGCAGCTGAGATAGGCTCCACCCCCAACGAGACCCTGAATTAGATAAGCAGAAGAAAAATGGATGGATGGATAATTTATTAGTATATATCAGCTCAAATCAGCTCACACAATTTCTAAACAATGAAAAAGATAACAATATTTAAATATCAGTGATTATAGATGTCATGATAGAATACTAGAAGCAGAATACTGGTTGTACACTGTGTATGCTGATGATTTAGTGGTTTTGTCTCTTTATACAGCTGGCTCGCAGCAGCTGCTCAGGGTTTACTCAAATTATGGTTTGCAGTATGCAAATGTGTAATCATCAGGAGTGATCTCGCAAATGATGATGGTGTCGATGTGTACTGCCAGTTATGCAGACACACAAGTAAATATACGAGGCTGTAAATTCTATATGCATGCAGATTATGTTAAAATAGCTCATTTTAGAGCCCATTTTACTCCACTACACACAGCACATTTGTGGCGCTCTTGCACTAAAGCAAAACATTAAAAGGCTTCAGGCAGCATATAATGTTCCATTGATCTTGCTCGAGCTTCCAAGATAGACAAGCTAAATGACTGTGACTAGTAATGTTCCTAGCTTCCACGCTGAGAAATTTTATGCATAAATTTATGTGTCAGTTAAGTGATTCTGAAAATGTGGTCAAAATGACCTCAACTGTACCTGCTTTCAGTAACAAAATGTTCCTCCTGCTTCTGAAAACTTTGGACTGATTCCTTATTTGTGTTCTAATCAATGATTAATGCATTTTAGCATTGTGGTCATTGTGTTGTTTTTATTAATTTTCTTTTCTTTCTTTTTTAATGTTGAGATGGACTGTACTGTCAGAAATAAATAACATTTCTTAAGGTAAACATCCATATCCACAATACTGATAGAATACCCTGCATACATTTATACATTAAACTCAACAAGGCAAATTCTTTTTTTACTTTATTAAAAACACAAGACCTACAGATTTGACTTTTTAAAAGAAAAAATAAGAAACGCTTGAGAGCTGCATGGAGTTCAGAATCTGTCTATGGGGCTGATTACTGCTAATAATGTCCATTGAATGGATTGATAACATCTGAAGCACGTGACCAAGTGTAACAACTCAATTGTGGAAACATAGTTTGTGATTAGTGACCTCCATGTGTTGTTAATAAGTGACTTGATAACTGCTGATGTCATTGCTGTTGTGCCACATGCATAAATGTGTGAAACTCTGTTCCTCTGCAGACACACCTAAGGATCTATGAAGCTGCAGGTATTTAATGAACGCAAACAGCTAGAAGGAACAAACAGTATTTGTCAAAACGTGGATCAGGCTATTTCCACTGATGAGTCTGACTAAAAACCTCTTACTGTGTGCATCTGGCAAATCGAGAACATAAGCTGTATTTTGAATTCTCCACTGATTATGGAAAAGTATCGGTGCTGAAAAGCGGAAAAGGCCTGATGTTGAAAAAATAAATGAAAAATCAGTTTTAACATCTTTGTTTTTTTCTGGCTGTGATCCTTCCTTTATTTGGTGTGAGATTTGCTTGGGCAGAGTGAGAGCGTGAGAATGAAGTGTGTGCGTGTCACACACCAGAAGTTGGAGAGTTGGCAACCCTGCCGATAGAAGTTTACAAAAATCCACAGGGATAACATTTCACTGGGCAATCATGCACTGCCAAGTTTTTCCTGGACTGGCATTTCTTCTTTCCTGTTTTCTATTATCGCACCTAAAGTACGCAATCAGCTGTGACCTTATTGTCCAGTAGTTCCTCACGGGACTCGAACTACACGCTCATAGCCAAGATGCAATATTAATGGTGAGCTTGTTAATCTTGCAAGAACTGAACTGGCTTGAATGTAAAACAGATGAAAAAATACCTCATATATCTTGAAAATTAAATAATCCGTAGAAGAACAATCAAAATCAGTAGAAAGCCTATGAAAAAGACTGATGGTCAATTATGCAACATACCCAGAGCGGAGCGTTACTGGCTTTGGGTGCCAAGGGTGTAAATACTTTTTCAGACAAGAAAATTATACGCATTGATAATTTGTTGAAGAAATCATTTGAAGAGGGGATGAAATGTTAAATAACTGGAGATTAAAGCAAAAAATTAATTTGACAGTTGTATTTTTTTTTTTTTTTAAATCTACAGGATAAATATACTTAATTTTTGGCAAAGTCAGAAGCACCAAACAAAATATTTTTGAAGAGATGTGTTTTATTGCATTTACTTTGGCCTTTAAACAGAGTGAAACACATCTTTCAAGGTCACGTTTGCTTTTTTAACCTCGGGTCAGGTGACTCTAGTTTTTCAGAGGGGGGTAAACTTTAATTTGAGATGTGCCTATGAGTCCACAAACATCCACATGCTCTCAAATGCGCACAGGCAAACACACACACACACACACACACACATACACATGCTAGCAAGTCCCACGGGAGTAAGGGAACTGCAGACATAGCGGTGCCTCGGTCACTGTAGTCAGCAGGGTGCCAGGGGACATATCGATCTATCAGAGACAATGTTTTCACATGCTCACACCCTGCACGCAGTATATCCCTGACACGATTAACATATCTGTGAAAATAGTCTTCTTGTCCCCGAACAGACCTCTTTCCAGACTTTTCCCTCTATGGTCCTCTTTTTTTTTCTGTGACTCAGACGACATGGTAGGTCTTTATGGGAAAATTGCATTTTTATCTTGTTCTTAAGGATCAAAGCCTGTAAACCCTGATTGTAGCTATTACCATGGAAGGACTTGGCACATAATTTGTCAGCATTGGGACACAAAATTAACCTCACAGAATCGTGCCTGTATACGCCCCAGCGAACTGATTTCAGTAGACGTCTAAAACTCTGAAATACACTGGTCATCTGGCATGTGGTGCTGCAAGTAAAATGTTGAACTCTGAAGGATTTGCATGGATCCTTCCGCTTCAGCAGGTACTGAATCTCTATTGTAAAATTCAGCTGCACAAGGGAGTCATGATTAAATATAGTAGGTACGGTTTATACAGCGCTGGGGCATTTAAGTGTTTACAATATTTCATAGGTCAGAGCATTCCCTCGTTCATCTGTTCTAACTCCTGTCCTCCATAGTCAATTGTTTATACTGTTTCCAGTCGTAAGTCCTAGTTTAAACAGTCGGATTTTGAAATCAATCAAAATTCATATTAGAAACGATGGGCCCCTGAGACAAAAGCAGCCCCTCTATTTCTAAGTAACAGCTAAAATTACAACATTTGCTAGATCAGCTGCAGCTAGATAGAAAGCTATCCTAATTCAGCACAAAGTTGGGACTCTTATATTTATTTATTTTAAGAAAGTGTGATTCTGTAATAATACCCATAAAGAGCAGAACCACTGACGTTAGCCCACATTCTGATGTGGCATTTATCCAAGACCCTCCGCATAGCAGAAAAAGCCACAGTGTAGATGTTCTGTCTGGAAGGAGCGTGTAACCTGTAGCCCTGAAAATGAACTTCCCTTAAAATGTGCAGCACGTTCATCAAGCTTCAAAACGAGTCACGAGTCCCACTGATCTAATTTATTGTTTTTTCGCTCTCTTTGATAGAAACTATAGTGAGAGTATGTGAAAGAAATATTTAAGGATATTACTGTTTCATTTGTCACCCCCCCCCCCAATAAAAAACATGCATATCTTATTTAAAGTACTAAATCAGTGTCCAGAATTGTCTCCTCATTATGAAAGATGTGATCCCATTTTCATAACAAAATCAAACACCATTCCTAACCATCATGACTGCTTTTAAGGCTTTTAATCTTCATTCGGCAAATGAACATATTTTATGCTTGAAAGAAACATGAAAAATGCTCTCCACTCCAGCTTAGTGCCAAAATATCAAGACATTTTTATGGCTCTATATATCTCTTCTATCCTCCTCCCTTGGATTTCTGGAATATAAGTAGGTGCTCTGTATAATGTATGATTACTCGGAGCACTAGGGAGACATGCAGTTTAAAAAGGACAGTGGAAAGATTTGAATTGTATCCCGATGTCCTTCCTGTCCATCATTCCAGCTCACATGTTGATAGCTTTCCCACACTGAAATAGACTTAACTGCTGTTAGCGTTCATGCCTGCTGCATTCAGAAGTCCCATTACCTTATCCTTGACGTGTGCATTTAAATATGTCTATAAAGGTAATGTAAATAAGGACATTACATGGAACATGTAATAATTTATTTCAATACAAATGCTACATCACATATACATATTTTTGTAATAAATATCACAAGACACCACATATTGTAACAGCCTCTGATACCTTAACAAACAGTGACAAAAACTTGTGCGAAATTAGCTTGCGAACATTTAGTAAACATTTAGCTGAGTGACAACTTTTTCACTCCGGCCATGAAAAAAAAAGTAGTTCACATACTTTTTTTATATGACAGCTTAAGCAATATTTAAGGTTCATAGAAAATTCACATTAACACGTCAATTTCTCTGAGCAGTTCACACTGAGCAGCATCCACGCTGACATGCTACAGTGATCCTTTCTCGTAAGTCTTTATTTTGAGCTGTAGACAGGAAGAACTACTTCCACAAAAATATTATGGTACAACTGAACAGGCAAAATTGTTTATAGTTCGTGAACTCCAATGTGTATTTGGTTATTCAAAATTTCTGCAACTATTTCCTGAAAGTAAATGAAAGTCCAATACTGTGCTACTTTTAGATTGGTGAATAGTAATTGAAATCGTGACTAGGTCGTTCTCATGGGCAAAAGTGACTTTTATTCAATAGGAACAACTGCGGACTGGTTAGAAAAGCATTGGTCATAACCCACCAAAACTTATATTATTTATGGCAGTCCAAGACACGATTGTATTCATTTGCCCTAAAAAATATGCGTGAAATGTGCATGCCACTTTGTAAGACTTCTCTGTAACCCTGAATCTGTTTTAAAAACATATTTCTTTCTGTATGTAACCACACTAAAATGGATAATCTGCTGTGAGAACTCAATGTGGACTGCATGCATCCGTAGGCAAGGTATGTGGTTGGAAAAATCAGCTGTGCTTGGAATGTTATACTGTCAGCTACTCATTCAAGAGTCATTGCACATAACGGTGCAGTGTCCTCCAGCACAGCGGGAGGTGAAGCCATGCATTACATCCCTTATTATACAAGTTTATTGATGAAACAGTAACCATGAGTAACTCTGAGACAGCTGAGGTGCAAGGAGAGGCCACTGCCAGGAGAGAGCACTGTCGATATATAGTTCACAATCTACAGCACTTGGGCTAAAAATGATCACTTTTAAAGGAAATGGCACAGAAGACCACAGACACCTCACCACAATTGTGAAGCTGACATGCAAAAGTTCACGTGCAGTGCTTCTAAAATTACTCGTGTTTAAGCTGCAGACCTTTTAAACCAGCAGAGACGTAACAATTTGGCGACTTAATAAATGCAACATAGGAAATGGTCTAGAATCTTTGTTTTGTGCTTTGTGCAGGCTGTACAGTGGGAAACGTTGGGAAAAATGCTAACAGGCATTCTTATGACACTCAACCCCTGCATTTACTTTGCTGTAAATCTGTTAAAAAGAAAAACAGAGAATAAGCTTAACATACTGGAAAGCTTGTGTTTGTTTTTTTTCACACGGCACACGGTGACGTACGAGGATACCATATTTACGTCTATCCTCAAGGTCTGCAACAGCAGCACTGATCGGACACAGCAATACAGTACATCGAGATTCCTCTGAGAGAACAGAGTTCACAGTTTTTACGGCATCAGCAGACCTGCTTGGCAATGTTACATGCACTTTAACACAGGTCACCAACACCGATTTAGACTTGCAGAGGATCCCCGGTTCCCCTTCTGCCTTTACTCGCCACATTTAGCATGCTGATCAGGACATACTAGAGACTGCCAAACCTACTGGGGAAAAGGGGGTTCCGTCTGTAGGCACATGTCCATTACTTCTCTTAAGACTAATGATCTTGCACACCATTTAGTGTAAGTCCGAAAAATCTGCTCCCAAGAGTCTGTGATCTCATGTTAAACTGTCCCTTTGGAGTTCATTAGAACTTGCGTTGTTTATTTGAGAACCTTTCAAAGAAGACACACCCAAACTGACTGAAAGTGACTGGAACAGCTAAGGCACTGTTCTGTGGACTCCTGAGTGTCGTGCCCAAAGGTTTTCTGATTTTCAACAACGACAGAGGCACCTGTGAGACTGTGAGAGCGGTGCGCTACTCAGGGCTGTTTTTCTTTCTTTTTCTTTTCTCATCTCTCTCTTTATTGGCCTGAACAGTCACCGCCGCATTTTGGGTGTGGAACTTTATCGTTCGGCTATTTTGACACACTGTTTATTATTATGTGTGGTTTGTACCCTTGTGCCACGACTAAGGAAACGTCTTGTACATGCTGAAACAGAGCAACCACAGATTTTAATAAACAAACAGGCCTTGTGCAACAAAGGGGGGCAACTGTCACTATTGCATAGAAAGGGAAAGGAAAGATTAATTGTTTTTCTTACACTTATGTAATGGCCATAATGTACCGAGTCACATGCATCACATAAGTCAGCCACTTAACAGAATGGTTCTGACTGTGCAATGGCAAACTTTAAAAATGTGCACTTTTCGATTTATGCCAATAACAGCTGCAAGTTTTAAAGGTCAATTGTCAGGATTAACCACATTATCTGCAATACTATCCACTTTGCACTGAAGGATATCTTTAGGCCTGACAGTGAAATCTGGCTTAGACAATGTACACATGCTTGCAAGTTTTGACCAGCCTCGGGCATTTCTCAGGTTTCACTCGTAACATGTAGATTACTGTGAACTTTTGTATCTCTGTTGTTATCTACCTGCAATAAAAACTCAAATGCAAGAGACTGTAAAACACTATATCAGGGAACAGGGCCTCATAACATAGCTGAGCAGTGAGACATAGCAAGGGAGACAGGTTTTGCCACACCTGCTTTTGATCATTTTTCACATTTGGGCAATCATAAAAAAAAAAAAGAGCAAAGTAAAGGGTGCCAGATTATAATGTAGGTTGATTTGGAATGTGTTTCTAGAAGCAAAGCATCAAAGAGGTATTAAGTTTAACCCCTCATTTTCTGATTACTTGCTCTTTGTGCCAAATTGGCATGTTCGGATGAAATTTACAACCAGCGACCGCTTTTACTTTGAAATTCAAAACAATTTTATGCTAATAAAAATTGTGGGATCTTTCTCCAGCTCAGAGATGAACTATATGGCCACAAATTCAGTTGAAGCCAGATAATTAGCAATTGCACAATCTACAGGCCATTTGGTAGAATAAATAAACAGCTGAGATGCTGCCCTAGCTTGACTCCTGCGGACAATGTGAAAGATAGTCAGGTAAGATGCAAATATTGAAAAGATACGATGAGGTAGATGTAAGGTCAAAATAATGCAACAACATGAAACGTGAGATACGTACAGTATTGTGTCACTGTGTTTGAAGAGGAAAAGTGACACTTTCCACAGCTGAACAGAATTATCATAGTTTCTTTAAAGTCTCCAGAGACTCTGCCAGTCATTTCGACTGGCCTTACCTTCATCGGTCATTTGAAAAAAGTTTACAATAGCAATGTAAACATGTCTGGATTTCCTTGTCGACAGAAGTCTCAGTGCTTCAAGTTTATAGGACAGTCGTTATAGTCATTACAGTTGATAGGCCTTTGCTGCAATTCCCGTTAGGGTCCGCTGCTCTGTCCCCTGCTCCTTTCCCCAGACACCCTTCGGTGGGGTCACTGTCTTCTGAATTGCCTTTACTCCTCCCCTGCTGCTCACTCTGCCAGCTGTGCCTGCTGTAGATGTATCCATTCACAGGTCCAGGGTTGCTGAGGCGGTTCCTCTTCATGCACAGGATTTCCTTGAAAGCATACCAGAATTCAGGGCTCCGGCAGTAAATGAGTGGGTTGAAAGCAGAGTTTGCGTAACCTATCCAGTTAAGTACCATAAAGGTGATCGGGCTATTCACCTTCCATAAGGCCTCCACCACGTTTAGCACGAAGAAGGGCAGCCAGCACAGAGTGAAGGTCCCCATGATGATACCCAGAGTCTTCAGCGCTTTGTGTTCCCGAAGGCAAAACTTAGCCTTTTTAAGGCCACGCCCATTGCTGGCCTCCAGAGATTTAATGTTGCTAATGTCGCTGTTGTGAAAACGTCCAACACTTTTGTCAATCTTTTTTAGTTGGCTCCTCGCCTCCTGGAAAACTCGACTGTAGACAAATATCATGATGACCAAAGGGATGTAGAAGGAGACGATGGAGGAAGTGATGGCGTAGGCCTGGTTGGTGTAGAATTCGCAGCAGTCAGTTTGGTTCGTACAGTTTTTGGCTTCAGCTGTATCTGAAGTCCACCACTTCATGTGGATGGGCAGGTAAGATATCAGTGCAGCAATCACCCACACCAGCACCACCACAATGCGAGCTTTGCACTTGGTCAACATTGACTGGTAGCGGAAGGGAGAAGTAATGGCCAAATAACGGTCAATGGCTATAACACACAGCGTCTCAATGCTTGCAGTCACACAGAGCACATCAGTGGCAGTCCAGAAGTCACACCAGAAATTACCAAAGTACCAAGTTTTAGAGATAATTTTACAGGCACCGAAAGGAATCACAATCAGACCCATGACCAGGTCAGCACAGGCAAGCGATGTGATGAAACAGTTGGTAACATTTTGGAGACGCTGAAAGCGGGCAATTGCTGTTATGACCAGGATGTTGCCAAAGACAATAGCCAAAACTAGTAAGGACAAGACCATGCCCAGCAGGATCATTACTGGGGCACTGAAACCTTCATCAGTCCTCGCTGGATTTGCGGATGAGTTCATTGCAGTCATGTTGGGGTACTCTGAGGAGGGTGTACTTCCCATCTGAAGAGACCACATGTGGACAAAACGCACACACACACGCACACACACACACACACACACATACACACACACACACACAAAGAAGCAAATTTTACAAATTAATTTTAAAACTCTGCCTCATTAGAACAGAAGAAGAAAAACTCTTCACAGAAATGATATATGCATTTAAATCTAGCACTAACAAGAAGAAAGAAGACAAAGCTTATAGCACCAACACCACAAAACAAACTCACTATATATCCTGTTAAGTCTCGAGCAAGCTTCAAAACATGCTAAACAAGCCGGGCAAAAACAAAAGTACAAACCTCCACAGGTAGCAGTTGTGTTTCCGACCTCCCATACAAGGTAAAAATGTCACTGTTTGGATAGTTCCCGTAAAGCAGTGAGTATCACATGTCCCAACTACTTTCTCCTTTACTTGATCTACGTGTGTGTCTCACTCACTCAGTCTCTCAGCTGAGCAGTGTTTCTTCTAATGTGTCTCCCAGGCTATTTGTCAGAGCCCTTATAACATGCAGTGATGACATCATGGTCAGTGCTGAGCCAATCAGACAGCCTGCCTGTGGAGGGTGCTCAGAGCTCTCAAGAGTTTGAACACACTGTCCCTGCAATAGCTTCTGCAGGGCTGCACGAGGCAAAGGCTCAAGGAAGCAAAGAGTCCTAAGATTTAGCTTTTTTTTTTTAAGTGTGTAAAATTAATTTTAGAAGGTGTGCATTGTGCTTAAAATTAAGTTCTGCTTGAAGTTAAACAGCACAAAACTATTTGGAGGTGGGGAGGTAATGGTAAGAGCTGCTTTACAGATCTTACCTATTACTCGTATTTCATACTGAAAACTGTTTTTTTTGTTTGCTTCTTTCTCACCTCTTTATAATGTCATTGTAATGCTTTACCTCTGTGTGTAATCCATATGAAATCTATTTTGGCATTATTGTTTGATGTAACAATGTATATTACACACACACAAACATTTCTAGTGTAAGTGTGGTCATAAGCCTGCACTGCCAGTGCAGTCAAGCTAGGGACAAACTGTCACGCTATACTTTATCAAGATCCAAAAGGATTCAGGACAAATTTGCATTCATGTATTGACAGAACATATGAGCAAATCATTAAAACATAGCTACTCACTGGAGGGTTTGTTTTTGCATATGTATCTGAAATACTATTCAAATTCTGAACAGAATGAACTTTGTTGTCTCTCCTTTAACCAAGAAAATACAGGCAAAAGTGTTAGAACCATAGCCATGCCTGTGGCAGATGAGAACGGTACAGAGCAGATTAACCACAGTGGAATGTTTTTTCTGTACATGCCTCGGTCGTGCTGGCAGTGAGTCAGCAGGATGTTTCACCACAGTTGTTATCAGTATGTATTGATATTTCTTTTCTTTTCTTTTTCAGTTTGAGGATGAGAATTATTTTTATTTTTTACTGTTTATGGCCATCAAGTTTAGTTCTTATTTATTTAAACTAAGTTCATAGATACAGAGCCCCAGAGAAACCCTAGAAGAAAATCAATTTGTTCCCACATTTCAGTTAATTAGTGGCTGCAAGATACAATTTGTTCTCGTGTTTTTGTGCATTTGTGATAAGCAGCTGTGAGACAAGTGCACAGGGACCATCTACAAAGTTCAACATCAGTACTACAATACTCAGTAACTTTGCTCTATCTCTCTCTCTATTTCTCTCTCTCTCTCTCTCTCTCTCTC
>JAVDPK010003007.1:373202-384007 GCA_034780415.1 Cichlasoma orientale | reverse complement strand
CCCACCCCTGCTATATTTTTCCTGTAACCTGTGCGGAACAATACATGGAGCTATTATTAGGGAAATGTTTCAGGAACACTATAGGAAACGAGAGGAACTATATTCTCTTTGTTTTCTTAAATGTCAAATGGATTTGCTGATAATAAATTGTACAGTTCAAACGTCAAATAACCTAAATGAACCACTAAAGCTTACACAGTTGCTGAAAGTTACAAGATAAGATGCCACTGTTATGTAATTGCATTTATTTTATTTTACAGTAAACACTCTCATTTAATTATCATTATTATTTACAATTTTATACATACAGATTTATCTGCTGTGGAGATGTAGTGGAGTGTGGGTAGAAAACTGCGCGGAAAGAAAAAACTATGCTAAAGTAAAAGCATCTAAATTTGTAGTTAAGGATGGTACTTGAGTAAATGTACTCTTCACTCATCAGTCGTGTCTAATCTATTCAGTCTTTCTCTCATTCAAGGAATCATTGGCCAGTCAATCGTATCCTTAATCACTGAAACAAAGACTTGCCACTTGGGATTAATTGCAAGCATGGAACACTAATTGTTTCTCTGCTAAAGGCCCCGAGGGATCTGTGAGTTCCACCCAACAACACATGTACGTATGAACAAGGCCAAAAACGCAATGCTGTGTGCACCTCTGCACAAATATAGCTCCAGTTCTTGTTGGAAATGGAAAGTTTCCAAGTTTCACGCCATGTGCAAAACTGGCACGCATTCCAGGCTGTTTTGCATGTGGTTCCTATAAACAAAAAGTCGAGGCGCAGCCGTTTTTCTTAATATTTAAAGTGGATCAAACCATAGATGGACTAAGCAGCTCCTGACTATGTGTACAAATAACTGCTCAGCCAGTTTTGGAATAACAAAGACACGAAGGCGCTCAGCACGCACAAAAAGACAAGAAACGTTCTAATGGGTTCTAATCGATGCAACACACATCACCGCGTCACACTTCAGTGTGTGCACATGATTTTAAAACTCGCAAAATGTGCGAGGGTTGAATTTGTTTCACCTGCGCCTGCATTGTACCAACACAATTTGACACTTTCCGGCATGCCAGCTGAATTCTAATTCTAATATCTAAGGTAAGGTAAACTGGAGGGAGGAAGTCTTCCTTCGCTTGGCAGAGAAATTGACAGCCTCATGGGAGTCACTTTTTTGTCTGTCTCATTGATTGGAAGCACACAAAGAGAAAGGCGAATTAGACTCTTGTTTGAGCAGGTTAAAGGTTGAATGCTGTGATGACCTGATGACCTATTGGTTTACTGAAACATGCTGTTGGAAAACAGGGCGTCGGTGACAGGGCTTACAGCTGTAGTAGTATATATTTGGTAGTCAAGGCTGAGCTAAAATACTACCTTTATTTAAAACTATGGGAAGAAAAGCAATATGCTGCTGTCTTCATCAGAGCTTAGTGTGTCTTTTGTACCAGAGTGGACCTCTAGCTGGCACAGAGTGGGAATTTTAATCTTTGTTTAGAAAGCACCAGGGATTCTACCTTTAACTAATAAATACTTAATATTAATAAATATTTAAGAAATCAATTTTCAGCTCATTCAGTAAAAAAAAGCTGATGCTGCCATTTAAGTCATGAAAGTAAACAGAAACATAAATAATTGAAGAGCAGCACTTTTTTCCCAATGATTTTGACAGATCTGGATCAGAGGTGTCTGAGGCCCAATCTCGTGGTTTTCCAATCATATTCGCTCTCTATGTGAATCCTTTAATCCCTGTTTGCATTCACACCTAAAATACTTAAAGCTCTCTTTCATGTATTCTCACTTTCAAACACTGGCCGCTAGCTCTTACTTATCACCATATGAAATAATGGACTTCTCATTTCTACTCCACTTGGAATGTTTCAGTACAATTTGCCTTCATTTGCTTTACTAATTTAAGAACTTTTATATTTCCAAGACGGCACAAATGTGCAGTGGGAATAGGGCTGACCCGTGGAATCACAGTCCTTTTGTTCTCCCAGTGTCTACAATGATTAATGTGTGAATAAACAGGCTGGAGGCAGATTTCTTTCTCTTTGCCACTTAAGGAAGCAACTTTTCTGTACCACCTTCAAACTTCTCTCACAGTGATTAATTGGAGAGAACAGTCAACTTTTAACTCTTTCCGTGCCAAGTGAGAACGAGATGTGAGCTACTGAAATACCTCTGGCTTTGTTTCTCACTGTAAATTTGGCAGCTCTCCCACATGTATAAATAGCTGTAGCCTGGCATGCCGTGATTTGGGAGAATATTGACAAGATGTGTCTGCAGTGAAATGGTGAGGGACAGACAGACAGGGACAAAGCACACCAGCAGTGATATTTATCTTCATGTTCTCGGGATAAAACTAATAAAGAGAAAGGCTTTCCACTCCTTTGCAGTCTGTAAACTACAAACTGTTGAATGAAATCACATAACACAAACTCAATAATGTATCACTCATTTATCACTCTGTTAGAATGTACCACCCATCTGTCTGACTCTGGCACACACACACACACACACACACGCAAAGGACTGGTTTGGTATTTTTGGTAGAATATGAGACATGATGTGAGTTAAGATGCTGCCATCAAGCAGCCCCTCCCCCCGTCACTCTACTGTTTACAGCCTCAGATGATTAAAACTGATGCCAGCAGGCCACAACAATGCCGGGCAAAGTGACAGCTGAAAAAAGCCACATTTAAATTGAAGTTGAGAGATTTCATAACACCTCTGCACATGACCAGTCATCATCTTTTGAGGCTACTTCTGCATGCGTGTGTCTGTCTCTCTCTGTGCCATACGGTGAGAAACATTAGGCTGCATTTGTGCTTGGCACGTCATACATCTGATAACACGTGAGCCTACGCGAGATCCGCAGAGACATTTCATACACTTTAGGCTAACTTTTTGTCACAATGATATGGGCTGCTTCTTTGTCAGCAAGAAACACTGAATCTGAGGCCTGTGTATCAGCAGAGCCCGCTATCAGAATCAGCCCTGCAGAGCTAATCTTGGAGCTGCATGTGGGACAATGTCACAAACAGACTAAACCCTGCTGACCTAAAACCCATCTGAAGAATACCTTAAAGTGAAAGCAACTAAAGACTACGTGCCTCGGTTGTGAAAGGAACATTTAGTTCATGGTGCTTTGTTTTGCCGTGATGTTTGAGCGCATTTTACAGTATACTGAAGGTTATTTCAGTGTTCTACTTTCCTGGAAACAATTACAGTCCGGCAGAGGCCGTGATCCAAAAAGCAGATGGAGTCTGGATCGGACGACGCATGAAAAAACATCATCTGTTCTTTTTCAGAATTCATGCAATGTACCTGTACACTCCTCTACTCTTTGGTTTAATATTTATTGAAGGCTGTAACTGACTGAATGAAGAAATAATGAAAATACATGAGGAGCAAAAAGATATGACATGCATGCATCGTTATGTATTTTTATGGAACCTTTGATGTCTTTTTTTTTTTTTTTTTCAGCGGCATGCTATATGACTTTGCAAAATGACCACAGACTCCAGGCAACTCACTTCTTTCATTCAAAGAGAAATGTGTCAAAAGAAGCCCGGCATTCATAACAAATGTGACATTAACAGAAGGGGAACAAATATTTTAACAATGACACAAATCTGCAGAGTAACTGGCATGCTGTTAGTAACAATTAAATCACTGAAAAAGATAAGAAAAGATGCGTTTTACATAAAAGTCCACTTTAAGTGAAGAAGGAAAAGGTATTTAAGGTGTAGTAACATCTGAGCTGAGCTGAAAAAAACAAACCATACCTTTAACCCGCTCAACATAATTCCATTCATACCCTTTTATCCCCGAGGGCCACGAGGTGCTGGCGCCCATCCCAGAGATAGACAACCACTCAGGCTCACATTCACACCTCCAGGCACTACGTGGTCAAACCCGTTAACGCCAAACCTGCAGTTTCTCAGTTCTGGGAGGAATGCGCAGTGACCAGAGAAAACTGGAGAACATATTGTACAAACTCCACACAAATGCCTCGCAGCACGCTGGCTGAAGCCTTCTTGTGTTCATGGATAAAGTCAGCTGCAGTAGTGGGAGCTTTGGACATGCAAACACAGATGTTGTGGATTAGCCACAGTGCCGTGCACGCTGAAACTGCTCGTTCAAGAACAGCCGTCAAATTTAAATTAGATTTACTAATCAGATTTAAGAAGTTGCACTAAAAAACTGTTCGCAGTTAGCTCAATTCTTAACATTCAAAGCTCCTAAAGTTGAAATATACACATATATCAAAAAGATGGCATGCCAACAGCAGTCAATAAAAATAACCATGGGGGTCAGCATAACAGTGGCTCCCCATAAGAACAGTTATGTAATAAGTTTCCCTTCTAATTGATATTGTCTCATCTCTGCTGCTTTTCTTTTCTTTTTTTTTGGATTTATGCTTCTATTATGAAATGTGCTCTTAGTCTCCACATGTCTAAATGGGCAGAAAATTGTAAATTAACATTTGTTTGGAGCTTGACTTTAGTAACAGAAGTTAGGGATGGGAAAGCATTCGCTTCCCTCTCGCATTTCACTGTTACGACGCCAGTGTGGAAATGTATTTTACATACGGCAGAAAAGCATGATTGAAAACATACAAAGAGACCATGCACACATGCCACATTGTTGATGGGGTAGCTTCGCTTCACCTTCCGCTTGAGATCTGCAACACACGCAAAGGCACAAACTGACAAACAGATTCACCCACAGTGTGCTCACGAATGCGTTGTGTAATGCTTTTTGTTTTCCTTGTTTGTTATTTCAAACATAGTTGAGTTTTGCATTTCTACATATTTTTTTCACTAATGTTAAAAGGGGAAACTCAGTTTATAGCTAGAAGAATATTACTATTTGACCTCTGAGGGACTCTGATCAATTGGAACTACTTAAAATTGAAAAAAAAAATACATGAAAAGAACAGAACAGAACTACATTTATTTTTTCATCTTTCAGAAACTCAAGGCTCACTGCACTCCTACAGATTAAGATCAGTGCTAATGTTTCCTGTTGCCTTTGAGGGGATTTCCTCATGATTGAAACTGTTACAGAGATAGTACTTGACCTGGCACTGCACACTGCAATGATGCTGCACTTTTTTTTTTTTTTTTTTTACTTTGCACAACAAAAGCAAAAGTTCAGCAAAGGTCTCAGCAAACATCACCGTTAGGTTATTTGTGGAAGCTGCATATTAAAACCCATAACTACACTTCACTGAGAACTTTCTTTTTTCTGCCCATCTGCCTCCACCACCCTGTTTAATCATCTTACTCAAAAGTAGCAATTGAACTGTCATAGCACCAGGATGTTCTTAATTTTCTAGGGGCAAGGTTGAACAAAGTCTAACATTGACAAGATGTGAAATGAGCAATTTTTCACTTGGTATTTTATGCTCTGTAATAACCACTCAGTATAATGACCGCTCATATTCAGTTTTCTGCGTGTGGCTCGGAATAATCCATCTGGGTATCACGTTACCGCGTGCATTCTAGTAACGTGATGCAAGAAAAAAGTGCTGTTGTCACAACACATCTGCCGTTGCTATTTGTGCATCTTGCGATATTAATTAAGCAAATCTGCATGAGAATGCCATCTTGGTATTGTTTCTGCAGTACTCACTGTTTGTGCTTTGCTGACTGCATGTTGCAAATTAGATGCTTAGATACTCTGATACAGGTGAACAGGCTACTTCCTCACTCAGAGTAGCCATGAGAGGATATTGCTTAAACTGCATATAAAAGATGGTTTCTGAATTAATATTTAAAGCCTCAAGCTTAACTTTGTAGCCACCACCATCTTGGATTGAAGCCAAAAGTTAGCATATGTCTGAAGGGATGATGGAGTGCTAATGCTAGCAGCCTTGGTTGGTCTATACTGTACATAGACTGTAGATGCATTGCCTAGTCAGGGAAACTTGTTAATTAGTACAACGTCATATACAAATAAAAAATATAGAATAGAATATCAGTCACCAAACACAGGCTTCTTGGACAAGTTGTTAGTGCAATTCACTACATCAGTCAATTAACCTTTCCAAAAGGCACAAACACCATAAACAAAAGGTCCTGTTCAGTGACTCAAATATGCAGTGGTGCAGCTTTCCAGACAGCTGCCGGCTACAACTGCCTGTATTGGAATCCTTGTATTACCTGTACTAAAGTTGGAAGGGGGAATTTAACTGTAAGGAACAAAAGCCTGTTTGTGTACCAGGCTCTAAACATGCAAATTATTCAATCTCAAGTGTCCACTTGAAGGAATGCAGTTTTTGGCATTTCCCCACTGGCTTCATTTCTGCGCTCCTGAGATTGCCCATTGGGATAGTCAGTAAATCTTGTCTCATTTCATCTGTTCTGCCATGGTAATTGAAATAAATGTAACTTAGCTGTTCTCCCAGGGATGAACCTCTGTTATCTTTGCCTGAGAATGATGGGACAAGCTTGCAGGATAAGGCTAATTAGGGACCATTATCACAGTAATGAGTCTATGGCACAAAACCACAGGCTTGCAAATATACAAAATCACAGGCTGAAGTAGAAAGAGCTTTGGTCCATTTCATTTTTTTAACATAAGAACGTGCAGCTGCCCTCCTGGTAAATTGATGCTACCGGTCACATGACTTTTTAAATTCCCTGTCAATTTACTCGTCTATCTTAAATGTATCTCCATGTGCCATCAATTAATGGGACACAATGCTGCAAATCTAACACAGACACACAGAGTCCAGCACGCACGCACACACAGATAAAAGCCAGTGAGTTTATTTTTTCTACAATCTGGCTCAAAAAAAGACAGTTTGGATCACAATGATAGATGCAGGGCTTTTAAAAAGTGATGCTTTATAAGTGACAGGCAAGGTGATAGCCACCAATGTCAAAACATTCTTGTTAGACCATATTGTCACTGAGCTTTTAGTCAACATTAATGGCAAAACTGATGAAATTTTGATTTTTCTGTAAAAATGTCAAGCCAAAGGCAAGGACAGTGAGGCCTGTATATCACCTGTGACCCATTTCACTATCAAAAGGACAAAGGCAGAAGATAAATCTTACAAGCACAGTATAAAAGCAGGGAAATGTCTGTGCACTTACTATGGTACTATCTTACCTTACCTTATTTTAACAATTATAGAATGTTAGTATATCTGTAAAGCGTCTTTGAGTACCATGAAAAGCGCTATATAAGTCGAAGGCATTATTATTATTATTATTATATTTTAGAAAAAAAATAGTATACAGTTTATGTGTCTGCAGCTTTCCAAGACTACTTGTCTAGAAAAACATTTTTGTGTTCTCACAATCCCATTTAGCAATTCAAAATGCCCACATCAGGTAATTATTTGTGGAAATTAAATATGCAAAAAAAAAAATTAAAAATATAGTTCAGCCAAAAATAACTATTAAGCAATTATTTTACTGTTGGTTAACAGTTTAAAAAATATTTACTGAAGTTTAATAAACTATCAAGGTACCAATAATTGTTATTATTATAAAGTGTTACCAACATACGAAACATGCTTAAGCTAGAGTCTATAACAATGTCACAAGTTTTAACTCTGACACAACAGTGCTTTAAGCTAAAATGCTAACACCACTATGACAACACACTCAGTGTAAACATTTTCTTAATGGCCACTTCATTTAGTTTGCTAATACTGGGTTGGACCCCTTTTGCTTTCAGAGCTGCCTTCATTCTTCATGGCAGATTCAACAAGGTGCTGGAAGCATTCCTCACAGATTTTGGTCCATATTGACATGATAGTGTCGCACAGTCGCTGCAGATTTGTCAGCTGCACATCCACGATGCTAATCTCCACCACTTCCCAAAGATGACCTATTGGACTGAGATCCGGTGACTATGGAAGCCATTTGAGTACAGTGGACTCATTGTCATGTTCAGTTTGATATTGATTTGAGCTTTGTGACGTGGGACTTTGTCCTTGTATCACCCTCAACCACTGATCCAAGGCAGCGTGGATCTGTGCTTTCATGCTGTTTATGCCTAATTCTGATACTATCACCCAAAAGTCACAGCAGAAATCAAGACACAAGATACTCTTTGTCCAGTCTTGTATTTTCCAATTTTTGTGAGCCCGTGCAGGTTGTAACCTTGACCTTTTTGTTCTTGGCTGACAGGAGTGGCACCATGTGTGGTCTTCTGCTGCTGTTGTCAGTCTGATTCAAGGTTTGACAAGCTGTGTATTCAGAGATGGTCTTCTGTATACCTTCTTTGTAACCAGTGGTTATTTTAGTTACTGTCGCTCTCCTATAAGTTCAAACCAGGCTGGCCGATCTCCTCTGATCTCTGACATCAACAAGGCATTTTTGCCCAGAGAACTGCCGCTCACTGGATATTTTCTTTTTTCAGACCATTCTCTGTAAACCCTAGAGATGATTGTGTGGGAAAATCCCAGTGGCTCAACAGTTTCTGAAATACGCAGACCAGCCCATCTGGCACCAACAACCATGCCACATTCAAATTCACTTAAATGCCCTTTCTTCCTCATTGAGATGCATGGTTCGAACTTAAGCAAGTCATTGCGACCATGCAATTGAACACATATATATGTACCTAAAAAAGTGGCCAGGGAATGTATGTTAGTACTGATGGAAATGTGATAATTAGCGCTAATTTAGGATGGTGGAAATCTCATTAATCTTTTCAGGTACGGCATTTGTATCTGGCATTTTGGTATCATAAACCAAAGTACTACTCTTGTTTCATAACATCATTTAATAAAATAATTGAAATAGTGCAAATAGTGCAGACAGACTGATATTACCACCCACAGTCTGGGATTGTAACTGTACATAGCAAGATATAGACCATTATAGCATATAAGTTTGATGGTCAGAATTTGTAATATCACATTTAATTTTTACCTAAACTCTGATTTCAAGGTTCAGTGTAGTGTACAGTGTGATCTTACCTATGATACAAGCTTCATTTTTTTTATTGTGCCTGGTAAAACAGACTTTAGTATTGATTTTTTTTTTCTCTCCCAAAAAGAGCATTTCTTCTTTCTAAAGGGTAAGAAAGGAAGTATTGACTGCTAATCTTAGCCTGGTGAACCATGAAAGTGGGCGGTGCCTTTTATTTTTTTCTGCATTGCCTTCACTTCTGGTTCCTCTTTTCTGCTGCCAGAAAACACAGTGTTCAACACTTATCAGAGGAAGAAGCAAATTTAAGTTGTGTAACTAATGAATACCAAGAATGAGGTCAGTGACCTGTTGCTATATCTCAGCTGGTGTCGGTCACCAGTGTTTTGCTGAACATTGTAAATGTAAATTCAAAGGTTGGCCTTGTTATAAATAGCGCAGTGTGTATTAGTTCTGTCTGAGCTGCGTCTGTTGGAAGTCTAACATCTGGACTATTTCCTCATTAATAATCTTATTGAATAAGTAATAAATTGCAGTGAGGTCAAAAACATTTAATACCATGCTTGTGCAGCAGTTAAAACACTCACTTGTTACACAAGGGCATTTGGGCAAAACTAACTGGACACACTGGCACACATTCACACGGCTGATTCTATATTCACAGAAAACGTGTGTCTGAGCGTACCTCACGCAATTTTCACAACTTCAGTAGCTTTTCATAGTTTTCCGACAGGTTGGATGAAAAAAGCCGCCATAAAGAAGAATGAAACAAAGACTTAATCCTTTGTTAGTGTCACAGTCACTTCTTCTGTGTCTTCTTCTCTTGAAGGCAGAATGTCACCACTTCAGTACTGACAGACTCTGTCATTGATTCCTTTGTGTAAGCCTCAGTTATTTGTCTCTGCAACCTTGCAGTTTTCCATGACTGCTTATTCTCTGACCAGGAAACTAGCCGGTGTAATGCTCCCTGGCATTAGAAAACAGGACTGAAGATCTTGGAAACTCTTGACTCTGGGGTGGTGCCACATTTGTGGATGTCAAAAATACAAAGACAGATGGAGAGAGATGACTGAAGAGACTTAAGCCTCATGCTAGGTGTCAGCAGACAAGAGATATGAATTCAAGGGGATGTTTGTCCATTACTCCTTGGGGAATGAGCTGAAGAACTGTTGCACCACTTCAAGCCTTATTTAATCATTTTATTGTTTTTTTTCTCTGTCATAGAGTCTCATCTGACAGCCAAGCGGCCACAGCATTTTCCTTGTTTGGGGAGAGATAGAGCGCACTCAGAGGCACGCATTAAACTCTAGCTGTAGCCAATATCCTGGGTAATTGGAAACCTCATTTAGCTGGAAAGTGATGCACAACAGTCACGTGTCCAGCAGTTGTAAATATTCACACATGGCCCTGCATCTGCCAAGACAAATGTTGTAAATCCTCCCCAAGGATCACAGTTAGCTACTAATGTTAGCTTTGGTGAGGAGAAAGGCGTTGGAGCAATGCACTAACAAGAACCCCAGATAAGGTTTTCAAATGTTTTCGTGACTCTATAGCATGCAATAGGAGCTGTGGTCATGGTGGACGTGCTCATTAAAGGTAAGGAAGCAGGAAAGACTCGTATATATGTTCACTTCATTCCATATCAAATGCAATGTGCTTTGCAGATAATTTCTTCTCTTTTGGAAAAAATTCTACATTAAAACTATAGACTATAGACACTCAACCATTTCAGTTTTGATGCATGGCTTTGTTTGCATGAAGCAAATCTCCCGGAAATATATCATGTGTAAAAATATCAATAGTCCTTTGCATCATGTCCCACCCACTCTTGTCCCAAATAACACCCTGTGTCCAAGTTATTTGCAATTGAGTGATGAGTTGACAGTTGGGGGGGGGGGGGGGGGGGG
>JAVDPK010003007.1:349969-366493 GCA_034780415.1 Cichlasoma orientale | reverse complement strand
GAGTTTCCACCCATTGCAATTTTCTGTTGAACCTTATAAACTGTAAATAAAGCCCCTGAGGTGTCACTTACCCTCTGCGTCTGTGAGTCCTCACTCCACCATGACACTATCTATCTATCTATGGTTACATTGGTCTGTGTTTTCAGTCTCTTTTTTTTTTTTTTTTTTTGCCGTGGCCCTCCGAAGGGTGTTTCCAATATAATGCCTACAGATAAAAACACACCATATAGATAATACCATGCTGTTAATGACCGAAAGTAGAGCTACGTTCACGGGAAGATTGGATAAATAGATGTTTATTTTGAGCACTTAAAAGAATAAAGTACATTTCATATTTGGTAAACACAACAAAACATCTATTAATCAATTTTTATACAAGCAACTCAAATTTTATGCTGAAAAGGAAGAAGTATAAACTTATATGATCCCGTCTCATTCATGTGCAAACAAACAATCGTGCATATATGCATTCACCTATTGTTGGTCTCTTACTAAATACAAGCAAAACAGTTTAGGAGGTAGTATTTCAAAACTGAGACTCTTCTTGGAAAAAACACTGCGAGGAAGCAGAGCCATGAGGGAGCACGTGAGAAGGGCTCGAGGAAGACTCGGACAATACATACGCATGAGGTAAGGACGGGAGAGGAAACAGA
Organism: Cichlasoma orientale; assembly: GCA_034780415.1. Taxonomy (NCBI): domain Eukaryota; kingdom Metazoa; phylum Chordata; class Actinopteri; order Cichliformes; family Cichlidae; genus Cichlasoma; species Cichlasoma orientale. The sequence continues at coordinate 365,840 of JAVDPK010003007.1, read as the reverse complement.
TGGGAGCGCAGCCAGAGCTGATCACAGAAGACGAGACAAGGGAAGCAGAACTAAATAAGATGCAACAAGAGACTATCAAAATAAGACAGGAAATAACTAACGCTGAGACCAGGTCTATGACATGTGAACTTGACACAGAGACGGAATATAAACAATACAGAGATGAGACAGGAGGACAGAATTGGAGTACAAAAGGGAATTAACAACTTATCAACGAAAGCAAGCGGGGAAATAAAGGCACAGAAAACAGGAAGAGAGACATAACGAAATGGGAAGACAAAATTAACTCGAGAGCTAAACGGTGAAACCAGACAACCACGGGGACAGGACGCAGAGACGAGACTTCGACAGACTGGACACGAAATCATTAATGAGGAACGAAGAGCTACAAGCAAAGATAACTAAACACAACAAACAAACAATATCATACTGAAAGGATTAAATGTAGAACTTCTCTAATCACATCTTTAATCCAGAAGAATAAATCATGAAACCACAAAACTCAAATCCATGACACATATTCACGTGTATACACACACACATATATATATATATATATGTATATATATAAATATGCATGCGTACATATATACCTATAAATACTGTATGTACATTCACATATATGGGCATTCAAATACTATTTAGTACCTGAGAAAATCCTTCTTCATCCAAGTACTTTTTGAGGATTGTTGCTTTAAACTGTTCAAGTTTAAAATGAAACTTTCCCCTTACATCAAACATTGTCTCCCGGTGACGGTTTAGTCTGTGCTTTATGCAGTATGTGTACAGTTTGCTGTGAGTAGTTGCAGTTACTCAGCTATTGAAGGGAGGAATTTGTCATCATCAGTTAAAAAAATAACTAGCGGGAGTGGAAATGCTCATCGTTAAAATGGCCAGAGGTGTAAATAATGAAGTCAGCATATGTACAACCTAAAACTCACCTTTCAAATGGCTCCTAAAGCTTTTTTTTTTTTTTAATTTATTTTTTCTTTTTGACTTGGGCCTGTTTGACAGGAATTCCACACATACATCTGAGGTAGCTCTGAGCACGCTACATCCACCTACCTGTTCCTTCTGACTCGCAGTTTTCCACTGGTCACCTCAGATGTACTCACTCAATTTTTTTGTACTTCAGGAAGCTACATTTTTCTGGAAAAAAAAAAAAAAAAAAAAAAGCACAACAGTGGACACTAAAAGACAGCTTTTACTTTCTTTTTTCTTTCTTCCCCCAGTCCAGCTGGATTTTCAGCCGGGCTAATGGCAAAGGATGGGGACCCAGAACCTTGCATAACTGGCATGACTTACACAATCACACTGAAAGGTTTGTGACTACACTGGCAGTACAATGGACATTGGGCATACACAGTGTAGATAAGCTGTTCTATATAATTATATAACCTGTTTTTATATAAATAAAAGCATTTAACATTAGCAGAAAGCTAGAGAGGTGGCATCAGATTATGTAGTAATTTTATTTAATTTATTTCAATAATGGCTTCAGTGAAATAAATATTTATAAACAGATGGATGAAAACATTGCCGGACAGATGCTGCAATGATGCTGCGTGTGCATCAAAGCATGACTTTTCAAGAAGTACCTTTACAGATATATTTTTAGCAGGTTTTAGTTTTCTAAAACTAACAAAGTCACAATTAACCACGCAAAGTTCAGCCGATCATAAGAAAGTGGACTTTCAACAAGGAGCGATACAGTTTGATTCAGATGATGGATGAAGTTAATCATTCACTGTCTGTTGTTTTTTGAATAAAGTAAAGGCATTCCAGAGGAGTCCCAGATGTAAATGAGCATAACAGGTTCCTTAAGTCAGCTGAATAAATTAAAAAGCAGATTATATCACAGCAGATCTCCTGAAAAGCCTTAAATACCCCAATCTCACTATGCTTGATTATTCAGTGAAGATTCTCTCCTTAATGTCTGTCACTCTCTCCCCAAACCATTTTTTCCACAAGGGCCAAGAGGAAGCCCACCCACAAGCTTTTCAGCAGATGGAAATAACCTTTCCAGATTGCCCCCGCAGGAGATATAATTATCACAGCCGCCTTGGCTGGAACTGGAAGTGTTCAACTGGCCGCTGAATACCTTGCCAGGTCCCTCTGTGACGCTGGTTTCCAGTGGTCGCTCATCATTACACGAACACAGAAACCTTGAACAGGAATGAAAAGAAATATGGCTCCCAGTCCAAAATGCACAGTAAGTGTGCAGAGGTCGTATTTGTCAGCCTACATGATGCCAAAAGTACAAAGTCTGCAACTGATTAGGTTCTGATCAAAGTAGTGAATAACTACTATAGCTCACCTCGTCCAGTTTGGTTGTGCTGATTCACTGAGGCACGACCCAGAATCACACTGGTATTTTTATGCTGAATGGGGGAGAGAGAGAGACTGACATAACAAAAAAGTCTACAAATAGCTAAAAAAGTTATACTGCTGTTGCACCCTAACCAGGAGGTGAACTGTTGAGGGCAACTCCGCACAAAGCAGCTAGTCTGAGGCATGACAAGCATACAAAAAGACACAGGCAGGCGGATGGGAAGTTTTAATGCTCATTCTGATCCCGCGGCTTTTAAATGAGCTTTGATCAGAGAATTCAGGATAGTGAGTGTGACTGAGCAATGAAAAGATTTGTTTTGTTTTGTTTTTTGTCTCAGAAAGTTGTTAAGCTGCAAATAGAAAGAAACAGTGTTAAGTGAAAGAATGAGTGAGGAACAGAGATGCAGGGGGCAAGCACTGTGCATTCATTTCCTTGAAACACAGTGAATATGATGTGTCTGACTGACTATTTAAAAAGGAAGGGGAATTTCCTGTATAGGGAAATTTATGTGGATTCAGCTCAATTTGCTCCTAGTATGAAGCCAGCTGCTGCAACACAGTTTATGACAAAATACAACACGGACACTGTTTCAACGATTGCTGCTGACGGATGCCTCAGGGGCGGCAAATTTTACCAGCGAATTAAGGCCACGCACAAAAAGAATGCACATGTTAAATCTTTCTGTCTGTATAAAGTCGGCGAAAGCTTGCAACCGTGGCCCGCGCCGCTGCTATATGACTTCACTGTGGGTTCTTCCAAGCGCTGCATCAAAGGCAAAAGTGTACATTTTTCTGACACATGGCGGTGCTCAGGGGAGGATTTGAAATCTGATGCAAGGAGAAAAGCAAGTGTTGCATGTGAACCGTTGACTGAACTGTGTCAGAGTTGGTTTTTTTTGGGGGGGGGGGGGTTGTAGCTCACAAACACACAGGTGTATGTGTGAAGGTGTGCTTGACTCCTGGTCAGGTGTCGGCATTTCCGTGTCTACGCATGCCTGCATTTGCGCAGCGTATGGCACTTTATCTCCCTGTTCACGGGCACATGATACCCTGTAGTTAAAGGCAGACGCCATATGCATTTCCACCAAATGAAACCTTGCACTCCTGAGTGTTCCTGATAGTTCTTGGCAGTTCAGACCAGGACAGCATGGGGCCAAAATTACTCTGGGAAAGAGAGAGAGAGAGAGAGAGACTATTTATACCATAAGCTATTTTTTATCACATGACAGAACTTGAGAAATTACAATCACAGTTTTAAGTGTGGGCATATTGGTACTCTGGATATGGATATCCTATGTCAGTTTACTTTGCAATGAAATTGTAAAATTAGAAAAAAAAATATTTACATGCTAGAGTCATTTTTAGGTTTTTAGGTTGACCACATCAGGTTTGTCAGGTTTGAGTGAGTCATTCATTCAGGGACCTTATTCATCAACTGACAACAAAAGCAAGAAAATGAAAGCTGAGAAATAAAAATTCAAAGCTCCTGGGGGGGGGGGGGGGTAAGGAGAAGAAAAGTTTAGCAGCGATGTGGCAAATAGATGTCACAGGCCTATTTTTTTACACTATGTTTGCATCACATCTCGATTTCTCACTTGAAGCGAAGGCGAAACATTTTACTGTTGTTCTCACACCTATGGAACTTTGCAATATGCTTTTCTGCAGCTGTTTTATCAGTGTTTAAACTGGCAAAAATATATCTGTCAGTCACCACCTCTTCCAGTATTTATGACCTAGCGCAAGGCAACAGGCACCAATAGAAAGGTGTGAACAGGTCTGGCTGGTCTGCTGAGTTCCTGCAGTCGGAAACCAATCTGTGAAGTACTACAACTCAGATTTCCATACCTGACACCTCTAAAACATTCTACTATCTGCACACGTGGCAGTTGAATATGGGCCATGTGTTGGGGCTTGCATATATTTAATATTTAACATAGGCAGAATTATGAAAGGCCTAAGTACTTAAATGACTTTAACCATTCAAAAAATAAAGAGGCAGCCGCAGCTCTAATTTACAGCTTTAAATTTAAAGGTAAGCCGCACTGGAAAGCTGAATGCGATGAAGCCAAGTGAACATGTGCCTGAGCGACGCTCTTTAACTGGAGAGTGCTCTGGTAATTGTGTTACCGAGATGCTCTTTTACCACATGCTATCTTACTTCCCGCAGGTGTCAAGGCAGCCTTAAATTGCTCACATGTCTATTATCCAACTCCTCTTTCAATAACAACCGGAGCCAAGAAGTTCACTGAATGAGAACAGCGTCAACATTAAAACTTAGAGCAAGAAAGTTACACTGTACAGATGTGAGTCATAAAGTCTTCAGCTCAATGTGGGTGTTGTGATGTCCCACTGTGTGCTCTCGAGCAGCTCTTTAACGATGGCAGCCAGCCTTTGACAATTCCACCTTTCCTGAAGGCATCATTATTGTCGCAGTGCAAACATTATATTGATGCTCGTTTTACCGTGCATTAGCATTCTCTCGTGCGGGCATATTCAAAAACACTATATCGCCTCATTGCTTATAGAAAGTGTGCTAAATGAGTATCTTTGGACTGGTTTGGGATTTAGGCTGATTTGGGAGGAAAAAGCCTCCTCGACAGCCTTTTTTTCCCTTTCAATTGATTTGAGCATTCAGTTGTGGATGAGGATGACTCACTCCTCTCTTTTTCACTCACCTTTATTGCTGTTCTGCCTGGTTGCTATGCCCACATAAATGCACACAGAGAGCAGAGGGTTAGGAAAAGACAAGATCTGGCCTTGTCATCCTTCACTTAGTAGGAAACTTAAAAGCAAAATGACAAAAGAGCCACAATTATAGGCTCCCTGGGCAGAGAACACACTCAGAGAAAGGCTTGAAAAGAGCATGGCCTTTCTTAAAAATTAGGAAAATATTTTCTTAAATGTTGCCATTAGGAAGATAGAGAATAATATGCTTCATCTTCCTGGTTTCTAACTGCCCCTGAAATGTTTTGATGTTTATTATTACTGAAACGAGTCATTCTGTAAACTGCACAACTGGCTAGTGACCGCTTTTTGCTTTCATTATTTTTTTTTTCCACCCAAACTGTAATCAAAGCCAATAATGTTTTTCATTTTCAAGTCATATCCCAGTAGAGTGGCAATTAGCAGATGCCCTATTTTGGGAGCAGACACAGAACATTGGCTACCTTGTGAGTACATGCAGCCACGGTCCTCTAACTCGAGCCAATCAGACCCATGGGGAGGACAGGGCCAGGAACTTGGTGTGGGGTGAGACTTCAAAGAGTTCCACATCAAAACACACGGCTACTGGAGATTTAAGACACGAAACAAAAACTTGTCATCTCACAATTTCATAACTGCTAAACACATTTAAACCCTTCATGTTATGGTCTGCGAAAGCATTTGAAAGCAAATCTTTAGCTGTCCGTTGTGTTCTCTACTTTTTTCTTGTTTCCATTGCTAACATGTTATTGAGGTTTTCAGTAGGCTTAAAATGGGAATAAAAGATTCATTCTTTCAAACATTTCCCAGTTTTTGGTGACTGTATCTGAAGTGTAGGGAAGACCAAACGGTTTCCTTGAACTGGGAGTTTTCACTTCACTTGTGATGGGAATAAAGTACCTTAAAGTATCTTTAAGCACTATATAATAAAATAGAATTGAGCTGAACTGAACTCTACTCCTTTCGTTTGAACACACAGGTTGAACCCTGGGTTAACTTAGTGAGTTGATAGCCAGGTTTATGCGATTGCTTATGCTGATTGCCGATGTCAGGGAACGTGAATCTGAACTCTGTTGTTGTGGCACTGCAGTCGGTAAAGGATTGTGATCGGCCTATTGCATCCAACCTTGACATTTTAAGGAACAAGCTAAAGCACATTTGTAATTCCTTGCACTATGCACAAGGTTTGACAATACATCAAGTGACAGCTAATGCATGAGGTCAGAGTTGTTTTAACTTGGTGGCTATATTTTGATTATTATAGAAGCCATGGAAATGTATCCACACACTTTAATAAGTGGATCAGTCCATTTCTAAGCTCTATCTTAGAATATGTGGAACAGCTCACCTCAAGTACACCGCAGCATTTACTGTTCAATCCTGATCAGTCCCCTTTCATTGTTGAGGATAATTCATTAGAAGTTACTAATGAAGTAATTGTTGGTGTGCGACAAAATTATACGCAACCCTTGCTTTAAAGGGGTCGTAGACGGGTTTTGCTGCTGTTTGATGCTGCAAGTATGTCGATGGAAGCAACAAATTAACTTCAATCATTTTAACCGTTTGTCAATACTCGAGAGAGACAGCTAGATCAAACCGTCGCAGCAATCAACAGCCACAGACACGACGCGGCTGTTTGAGGGAGCTGCCACCTAGTGAGACAGGGGCTGCTGTTTGGAGGTGTTGTGTGGCAGCTGCTTTTGTTTGAGGCAGCTGCCAGCAAGGGGTTCTATCGCTCTTTGGCAGTGGTGCAGCGTCCTCCCAGATAATTGGCCTAAAATAAGGATATAGTTAAAGACCTTGATTTCTGTCTTTAGGTCATGCAGTGTTCTCCAGCTTTGATATGCTGCCAGAATATGTTTCTCACAGAGACCCCAGATCCTGAGACTTAGTGCTCATGCTGGCACACAAAGCCAACTGGGAACATGCCTTCTGCACAAAATCTTTAATATAATCACTCTTGAGCCAAAGACAGAAACACCTGTTGGGTTTGTAAATGACTGGTTACAATCATCAATCATCAGAAAAATCATAAACCTTAATATACCTGAAATAACGTGCCTGCAATGGAAGTAAGAACGCCTCACAAAAGTTTTTTAAAAAATAAAGGCTAAGCGGACGAGGATGGATGGATGGATGGATGGATGGATGGATGGATGGATGGATGGATGGATGGATGGATGGATGGATGGATGGATGCATGGATGGATGGATGGATGGATGCATGGATGGATGGATGGATGGATGGATGCATGGATGGATGGATGGATGGATGCATGGATGCATGGATGGATGGATGAATATTTAGAATATTCTTCTTTCAATGTTGGTATATTTTCACTGTAAATTTTATTTATTTATTTCTGGTGCTGCTGCGATGGCATGAACCAATTTCTGCGAGGAGCTTTTCTTTTCGTTTCTTTTCTTTTCTTTGTTTTAAGCAAGAGAACATATAGAAGAAAACATGGCAACAACAGTTTTTTGTGATTCTGGCTTCTTCCCTCACATTCTTAATATTACAGTGCATATATGCACCATTAACTAGCAGCTTATTGGCATGCATGTTAGCACCTTTTGGTCCTTTACAGGTCATTATAAACCACTTAGTAATGTTTTATCCTGAATCGTCATATTATTAAAGTACCAATCCCTTAACTACATCTTTTCCCTCAATGACCTGCTCTGTTTGACTGTTCATTGATAGTAAATTTAGGTGATGTACTTTAATTATGCTGCTATTATGTACAATGTACTATTATGTATTATGTGCTACTTCTCTCTATGTAATATAAAGAGGTGGGACATCAAAAATAGTATCTCCTAAAAGCACATAATAAATGTTTATGTAAAGAATGATACTGAATTGTTGAGATTCACATCTTTCTACCTCTTTCTAACTTAAGTGTTTAAATTTAAATTAAAATACCCTATTTTGGGGGTTACATATTGAAAAATCTAAAGTGCTGGTGAGATGAAAAGGTTGCATTCCCAGACAGTGGTGAAATAACAAAGTAAGAGCACGTGTAATTAACTCTTTTAGGCAACTTCCGTGTATTATTTTTTCATGTTTCCACAGCACAAATGTGCTGCCTGGACTTGGTGCATAATTTCCTGACAGATGTTTTTAGTTTATAAAGAATCACAGAGACTTTTTTTTTTCTGTTACGCTTTCATTGATTGGTCACTGAATGACTAGAGCATGAAAACAATGTGGATCATATGCTATAGCCTTCATTTTCACCACATTTCAACCCAGCTGAACACCTAGTCCTCTCTACCACCATAATCAAAAAAGGAGGACGTGTTCATCCGTCTGTTGGAGTCCCATAGTATGTGAGCATTAATGCAAAAAAAAAAAAAAAAGAAAAAAATAGAAAAACCAGAGAGTCTTCTAGGAGATAGAGCCACAGCTGTAACTGCAGTAATAAACCAAACACTCACATTTCTTATGATATAAACCAAAGTCAGACAGCATGCTCCAGGAAAATGATAAAATGAAGACAGGAAATGTTGCTGAGAGGATCTGCGGCCTCTGGAAAGTTAAGTGTTGAGTCACCGGGGGGGCTTACTAATTTTTCTGTAAAAGCCTGGTTTACGTCTGCATTTATGCATTTTTAGTGCAGTGTAGTGCCACTTTAAATAATTGCATAACACACATTTGTTTGCAGAACAGACGTCATTAGAGGCCTGACTAAGCTTGGAAAATGGGACCTTATCACCCAGACCATGCCCCTATCTATTTGATGAATTGTAAGAACTGGAAGGTAGGAGTAATAATAACATTTCACACAACAGCAACACCTACAGAAAAACTATTGCTAGAGATTTCAATCTGTTGTGTTGTACAACGCTGAAAGCAAGCAAAACAGGTCAAACACTGGAACATTTATTGTTAGTCTCACTGTGCACATATGATACAGTGAACGGCCATCAAGGTCCTTACATGCTCTGTGTGCCTGTTTACAGTTTTAAATAAAGCCAGCTGTGATGGGAGACAAAAACAAGGATCACTTTGCTGAACTTTCCAGCCTTCCTTGAGGACAAGATGTGCCGCTAACTTTAACGCAGCAGATTCCAGCCTATTCATTAACAGATTATGAGTCAAGGATCGTCAGGACAAAAGTTGTTAAACTATAAAATCACTTGGCTCTGGCTCTTGAATCTGTTTTGTAGCAACAGCATAGTAACTGCACGACTGACCACGGCGTATTTCTACAAGACGAGAGTGTACGCGGACGAGAGAGATAAAAAGAATGAGACAGGCGGTCAAAAGAGAGAAACAGACAGAGGGAGGGAAGTTCTGTGTTATGGTCCAGATAAGCCGAGTCGGGCATTATTAGCAAGAGGGGAATGTTTCATTTTCATTATACTGCCTGTCGCTTTACATCAAACAGCTCAATGTGACCTCGCTGCTTGGACTGGTATTGCATACTGTACAGGCCTCGCTGCTTTCATATATATATATATGTTTTGACAGTGACTATTATCAAACATTTTTAAGTGCTTTTCAAAGTGTGAAAACTGAAACTTCAAACGTGATGCTCACCCATTCGTTTTCTGCGGTGTGAAGAAGCCAGCAGCTGTTGAGATATCACGGAGATATGGGGTTAATATGCAAACTCCACCCAGGACCTTCTTCCTATGAGGCGATGGTGCTAGCCACCACACCACCGTGCCACCCTTTTAACCTTTTAAACCTCTCAAAAGTGTGATGCGCTGCACACTCCAAGAGACAAAATAGCAAAATACACTCCATCAAAGCTATTTGGGAGTTTGATGCTGCCACCAAGATGAAGCTTCTTTCACAACATATTGGATGTTTCACTTTAACTATTCGCTAATGGCTTTTCTCATATTTGATGCCAGTTAATAATCACAGTTCATTGATTTACTACATATGCACATACAAATTTATGATAATACAGCAGTTGAGGGCAGTAAGAAATAAATATTTCAAGCATGCCCGTGTACACAGTTTATACTAAAACATCATCTCTGATTAAATGGGCTGGCAGAGTATAACTAAACACGTCTTTCATGTCTGAGACTTTTTTTTTTAATGTGCCTCTATTACATGTGCAAGTAGTTACCCATTGTGTTAGCTTAGCTCATGACAATTGCACTCTTTACCCCAAACCCTGCAATTAACTTCCCATTTGTGTCTTTATTCATCTTGCACACAACTTTTTTAAATCAGTGCTTGTACTGTATATTTGGATAACTTTACTTGTGTTGTTTTACACATAGCTGTTCCTTAAAATTATGGGTGACGACTTTTTTTTTTTTAAAACACATTTGCTTATCTTTAGTGCTTACAGGGAAAGCTGTTTTGAAGGTGCACCACTTATCATCTAACATCGCAGAGACATTTTCAAATGGTTTATTTGTCTCCAATTTTTTTTTTTAATTTTCCAGTTACACTTACAAAGGAGGGGCATTGAGCTATCAGTTTATCTGAAGCACAGACAAATGGCTCCTATTAACCAATGCATGATAGGCTTCAGGTTTTCTACCCAGGTTCTTTTCCAAGATTGGTAGTGATGAATAATGCAGCTTTTTAATTCAGAATTTAACTGAAAGATGCATTAGCACAATCTCTTATATTAGTGCTGTGTTCCAGAAGAGAGTGGATATAATTATAGAATCTGATTGCGCTCCATCTTCGCCATCATCTCTGACGTGTTGTTTACGAAATACGAATCAAAGGGATAATAGACTGGCATGCACCTGATCACTCACCTGCATATAAATGGGAATATTTAGAAAAGGCAGAACTGCATCCCAAAGAACCTGTGAGTGAGAAAGAGAACAAAGAGGCAGGATGTTCCAGGCCCTTTTTTCTTCTTTTCCTGATCAACGTTTTTATTCCTATACCACATATAATTATAACAAATGCACTGGCAGATGTTCATTCTTAACAGGTTTTGAATCTTTTTTTTAAATTAAAAATTATAGGAACCAGATGTTAAGGCCAGAATTCCTGGGTTTGAAAGGTGTTTTTGCTATTAATATATTTTTATATTTTTTTGACACAGAGATAAGAAACTGTGTGTTGGGTGAGGCTGCTGCAAATATTATGGTAAATTACAGCAGAGTTTGTCTGTTTCAGTGTTTTTTAAACACAGATTATACAGGATGTAGGCCTTTTCCTCTCAGCAGTTGCTATAGCAGCAAGATTGCAGATGTACCCACAGAGAACATTTTGTAAATAGGAAAATTGAAAGTTGTTTAAAAAGAAAAAAAAAACACCTCAAATTCCAACAACAATAAAACTAAGCTAACTAAATAGACAATAAAGCAGACTGTAACAAACAGAGCCGTTTCTTACTTGACTTGGAGGTAATGCAAGTTGCATTATTGTGCATGGCTGAAAGTTCTAAATATTTTACAATCAGATAAATAACTTTAATCATCTTGTTACAATGCAGCGAATCGCTGGGTTTGCGGTCATCCTGATTTTACTTTGAAATGCAGCACTCTCCCATGATTAGGATAATGTGACCTGCTAAGCTGCAGGAACTGCTTATAAATGGCTTGCAGAACACAAGAAGGCACCCACGGCATTGACCCAGCCTGCAAACTCAACCGAGCCACAGGTTAGCTCTAAAGCATACCCTGCTTTATCCTCCTTTTTGACACTAATGCGGTCCATAATGTTCAAGAATTGGTTTAAATAAGACTTGAAACTAGCAACTGGGATGCTAAAGTCACAGTTGAGGTCACAGTTCATGGGAGCTGTAGGATCATTTCTATACAATCTCACTTCTTTGTGAAATCAGTGGAGAAAGAATGGATGTTTAAGGCACATTACCACTGGCTTCACTTTTCAGGCATGGAAGCTACATCCATCATTTATATACTATGACTGGGAGGTGGTTTTAATGCGGCTGATCTTTGTAAGGCTTGTTGATGCCGTGGCCTTTGTTCAACCTGTTTTGGATTTAGTGTTGGATGAATAAAATATAATGATTGAACAGCCACCTCAGACCACAGTTAATTCTAACATAAAAAGATGTGGTACTGTCGTCTCTGCAGACAAAAGGCGCATGAAAACTTATTTTCACCTAGATTTCAAAGCCTGGTCTGAGAAAAGGCTGTTTTGTGTCCTCGTGCCAGGCAATAGTCAGTGAGCACAGCAGTGATAATCCTTCCAACAACAGAAAGTAAATGAAAAATGGGGGAAAACATCCAAACAAGTATCCCAAAAAGAAAGCATACATTTTAAATCATTTTATCATCTAAATTTTCACATTTTCTCTTTTATGCCAGCTCTGAGGATAGTGCCATACGCAGATTAGCAACAAAATGAAGGAAAACCTTGAGCACGGCTCTACAGTAATTGCTCTGTTTTGCTGTGGGGGCTTTTTGATGGCACGGTCCACTTTGTCTCCTGAAAAGGTCATAAATAAAATACAAAATGATACAAAGTTGTTTTGAGGAATCAAAATGAAACATTTCTATCCTGATGGGACTGGTCAGACACTGCTCCCAAAGGCGTCGCTGACTGGTAAAAAAGAAAAATAGAATGATTATGACCAAAAATGCCAGGTCCAGGCACTCGTGGTCTGAACAAGTAATAAAAGGCCTTTATTTGGTGTGCTAGAGACGGTACAAAACTTAACATTCTGCACTGAAAGATTCAGGATGTTTGGGTCATACTTTTTTCTTAATGATGCATTTTGATTTCGCAGAGCTAAGGGCTCAAACGCAAGAAACAGAAACAATGGAATGAAATGAAAAACAGAGCTTTATTTAGGCCGGCACAAAAAGTCCACAAATAAGTCCAAAAATGCAAAGTAAAACTGAAGTCCGCAAGAGACGCCAGGCAAAACAAGGGCACAAAGAGAAATCGGGGCTACACATCAGGGAACATTAACAGACGTCTTGACAAGGGAGAGAGGGGAGACAAGGCTATGAATATGCTAAGTACTGACTGTGCAGGACAAACAGCTGGGAGCAGAGATGCAGGTGAAAGTAATTAACAACAGGTGAAAACAGTCCGGCAATCGAGGGAAAACAGACAGGAAGTAAAGCTAACACAGAAGATGAAATAAATTAACCTTCGAAATGAAACAGGTAAAGACAAAAACACAGAAGAAGACTTAATACTAACATGAAAACAGTGGCAGGAAAACACAAATCAAAAGTACAGCAAGACTAGAGAACGAGGAGAACAAGAATCAACAGCCAAATACATTAAGAACTAAAGTTTTGCATCCTAGAATGAAACTGAACATAAACAGATGAAGGCATTAGACCAGAGACCATCGTGCGACCGTCACGTTAGAATTAAACAGCATTAAAAAAAAAATTAACCATTATTAAAATGTTTATTTTACTGCTCTTTGAGCTAAATTCCAAGATCAACCATTGTAATTTGTTGGCTTATTTGCAACAGTGTTGCATTTTACTGTTATTTTTTTTGTGTGTGTTTTTATGGGTTTCTATTACCATTTTATAATCATCACATGACTCCGATTGGCGCAGGCTGAACTCAAAGGGATCATTTTGTGTGGAAGAAGAGTCATGTGACTCGTGGAACACCCCTTTTTTGTGTGAGTGTGCACAGAGCCTGAAGCAGGAAGCCTGGCTTTAAAAAAAAAAAAAGAAAGTCGATAACGACCGTTGTGATACCTGTTACTGCTGCCTGGGGTTTTAGGCTTTGTCAAGCTGGCCAATTTAAAGAAAGCCTGGCTGTGTTCCTTTGTAGTAAACCTCTCTCGCTAGAAAGCAATATGGCAGCATTTTAATGGCAAGAAGATGGCTGAATTTAGCTTAACAGCATTAACAAGTAAAACAGCAACAACAGTGTGTGGGACCACTTAACCATTTTAAGAACAGAACCAAGGCTACAAAGTACAGCACATAAATCCACAAGTTATTACCCATCAAATATGTACTGTCAGCACTGCCACAGATTATGGGCTTCTGCAAGGACGTCAAGGGCCGATGACGGCATCTAAGTGTAGTCCCTTGCCACCAAATTGTGACTGTGACATAAAACACTACACTATACTAACGGGACTACATCTTTGCCAGACCCGCTCATTTCCATTGAAGCTGGGAGGTAGCTGATATTTAATTAGCCAGACCATCTCCCACCCTAGCCATTAATTTCTTAAGAACTGGACATAAACACCTGCGGCCCAGTTGTGCTCCCAGACAGATTTTGGAACAGAACAAAACTGGGTCATGTGCTGGTGAACACAGTGTGGCTGTGTGGCTTGTAGAACACTGGAAATTAGATCAGCCTTACATACATAAAAAAAAAAAAGTGTGGTCAGCACTGCACACTTGGAGCATGTGTGTACTTACTGTAAAAGTACACACTGAGCGCATTGAGCTGAGACAAAACATTGTTAGAACCCAATGTTGAATTCTATAAGACACCAGACTAGGTGTTAAATAAATAGTTTCCCAAGATATTCCAGTACTGTGTGAATGCACTTGCATTGATGAATGGGTAGTAAATCAAAAAGGGTAGGGAAGAGGTTAAAAAAAAAAAACTGATGACATGGAAATCGGCTGAAACAGCAAACAGCAGAGTTATGTAAGGGAAGAAAAAAAAAAAAAGTTCACCAGAACTTGCATGAGTTATGACCATGGGAACATTTTTTCTTTGTTTTCACTTGACTTAAATGTCCTAATTGCGGGGAAAAACATCTCATTTCAATGAAATATTTAGTTTTTCACCCTCCACATTATTCCCAAATTCAGCTGAGTTTTGTGCATGGGTGCTTGTGTTTGTGTGTGTGTGCGTGTGTGTGTGTTTTAAAGAGGATGCCTTGATCCAGTCCCACAGTGTTACTGCATTATGAAGGCTGCACAGCTATCTAGATTTTGTGTATTCCAAATGAGTTGTCTCTCTCTTAATCTCTTATTTATGACCAATTTCTTGTAACTGTGAGCAGGACAAATAAAGAAATTAAACTGATGTATGACAGATACAGTAGACATGTCATATACAGTGACACGTACATCTGTCGATCTGCAAGAGGTTTCTTATGTGATGTCATGCACACGTTCCTCACAAGTTGTCCACCATATTGTATGTGATGCAACCATCGATCACAAAGGGAAAAAAAATGTAGAAAAAAAAATGATGGCTGTCGCTAAGAGATGCTGCATCAAAAAGCAGTTTGTGATTGCACTGGTTGCTAGAAGATTGACACACACCTACAAACACTTAACTATTAGCAGTTTGTTTCACTATTGCTTGGAGAGTATTTGGCTAGTGTTTGCAGTCAAGTCGGTGCATTCCATGTAAACTGAAGGTGACTGTGGCAGTCTGCCAGCGACCAGTGCAATCGCACGCTGGATTTCGGCGTGGTCCCCCTTAGCAACAGCCGGCATAGTTCTCTACATTTTTCCCTCAGGTTGTATCACATTCAATGTGGTGGGCAACTCTCAGGCAACGTGTGCATGACATCACACAAGTGACCTCTGTATCCAATGACATGACACTGAGAGGAACTGTAGAACTCGGGGTCTCATCATAGTGCAACCATAGGCAATCTGCTGAAGCATAGCAAGGTAGTTTTTACCAGCTGGTTGGGGAGTACACATTTTTCACTAACGAGCGGTGGTTGCCAGATGGTTGCGGGATGGTCTCTAGGCCTGTGTGACTCGGGCTTATTCATTTGTCCCTACATTGTCATGCATCCAAAAATGGGAAAAGTTAGCGGTCACGTGACTAACAGTCAAGTTAGTGCAAAACCACAGTAATCATAAAGTATCCATCCGTTCATCCATCCATTCTCCTCCGCTTATCCTGATCATGGTCAGGGGTTGGCGGGGGGGGGGGGGGGGGTGTGGGGGGTGGCTTTGGAATCACCAA
>JAVDPK010003007.1:335766-349869 GCA_034780415.1 Cichlasoma orientale | reverse complement strand
GGATTTGGAATCACCAATTAACCTAACCCCACTAACTGCATGTCTTTTGACTGTGGGAGGAAACCGGAGTACCCGGAGAAAACCCACGACAACCCAAGATTTTTTGTTTGTTTGTTTTTTGTTATAATTTTTGTTTTGTTTTTTTCCAGTTATACTTATTGTGAAAATAAATAAGATGCCATATCCTCTGACGTGTGGTTTGTGTAAATGAGCTTGCAGAAATACTTCACGTCATTTCTTCAGTTTTTGCGTTTCTAGTTCTAGTTCTCACCTCTATTTCATCTAAGCATTTTTTTCTAGCGTAAATTGCAAATCAGATGAATAAACTATACATGTAAACATGTCAGGTGGAGTCGGTCACCGAAGTAACTATGTTATGATTTTCTTTATTTCCTGGAAGACAGTTTGACAGTTGGACGCGATCCACCGGCGTCTCTATTTCCTGAAAGTCCTTCTCACACTTGCTCAAGCTGTTCATCGAGTGACGAAAGAGAAAACAAAGCCATGGCATGACCGTGCTTGAAGAGACTGCCTCTTTGGACGGTTGACATTCCACTGGCACAGCATCACACGTCTGCTTCTCCACATATCAGCTTGTGCAGCTCAGATAATACAATGTAAGCAGACCGAAATAGAACATTACATTTGACTGTTGTTTGCCGCACTGCCACTAATTGTGAATCACCCTCTTTGATCCAAAATTATACGTCAATGCATCTGATGTGAAGTACTACCTTTAATCAAATGTGCAGACTAACAAATGCCTCAGACCAGAGAATGTAAGAGTACTTTCTCTCTCTCCATCTGTCATACACTGCAAACTGTACAACGAGGCTGCTCAGTATCACTCAACAGCTCTGAATGACGGGAATAACATACAACATTTCACCAAAGAGTCATTCCTGTTTATATTTCTGAAGGGCGATGTTTAACTTGTACACCTTCTCTCAAACCCAATTACATTCACAGGCACAAATATACTTTAGACATTTTTTTTTTTTGTCAAAAATAAAAACAAAGCTAAATTTGAAAGGCTCAGGAACATGTCAGCAGTTTTCTGTATTCCTTCAACCAAAAATGGCAGCTGAACACAACATGCGCCGTGTTTTCATTCAAAACGTTTCCAAACTCTTCCATTTATGCATATCATTCCTACTTAGATAATCTGACTCCAGATGACATCAGGCAAGCAGCTCCCTGGGCTATGATGTTTGCAGCTGGCATTGCGATGTGTAGTAAGAGTGGGAAGCAGCTTGAGGTGAGTGAGAGGGAAGATTTACGGGATGGCAGAGAGACCAGCTATCTCTGAAGGTGGTGTTGCTGATGAAAAGGCGGGAGCTGGAGCAGCTGAGTTAAAGATGCTTGGATTTTCACTGAGAATGACGGGGATGGAGAGGTTTAGGAATGGGTACATGACTGGGACAGATCTGGTTGGACAGTTTAGGGAAAACACATAAGCGGAGGGATGCTGTGTGTATTGAGAGATGTTGAAGATGGCCTTCCCTTGTTCCCTCTTAGGAGGAAGTTCAAAGGGGAGGTTTGTGGATGTGGTGAGAGTGGACATGCAGGTGGGTAGGTGTGACAGAGGAAGATGCAGAGGGCAGGAAAAGCTGGAAGTGGATGATGGACTGTGGTGGCCAGCAACAGGAAGAGCCAAAAAAGGAAGATCTTTGTTTGCTGATATAATTGTGCCCACATTTGGTATACAGTGGGTTTTGAAGAAAATGTATTTTAAAGACAAATAGAATGTCTGAAAAAGCTTTTCTTTCTTTCCTGTGTCTATATAAATCCTTAAACAAATAAAAGTATGGCTGCAGAAAAGATTATCTCTATAGAAACATCAGCCTTGTCGTAGGTTTCAAATGAATGAAAATCTCTGAAGTGTTGAAGCCTTTAAAGAAATGACATTCAAGCTCTCTTTGTCTCTTTGTCATCCTTTCATTATCATGACTGGACAAGCAAAAAAAAAAAAAAACATTTGATGTTGCTATGGTAGAGTTGTGATGTACTTCAGTACACACAGCGGGACGGCTTAGCCCGTTTTGTCTCCGATTTCTTTGGCTTGACTTCTTACTAAAAAGGCTCCCAGGCAGAAATCCAGGATCCCCGAGGAGAGTTCAGATGTTTGTCCTGTGCCACTTATAGGACACCGAGATAGGAAGAATTAGATTAATTACAAGAAATATTTTAAAATTTAAAAAAGAGCTTGGCACTATGTCTAATATTTGGAGATAAGAGCAAGGTCAAGGGTTGAATCATTCAGCACAGACCGGGCGAGTCCTTTGTACAGCTGATGTTCCTCATACAGGCAACTACTGGAAATCACACTGAAGGGGAAGTGATTAGTGAGTCACTTACTTGTTTGTCCTCGCTGATTTTAAGTGTACGTACTTTATGCGCGCACACAAGCACAGGCAGTCAATGACCTCATGAGACAGTCTGATAAAGTTGTCAGACAAAAACAACAACATCTTGTGCATGAGCCAGCAGCTCCTTTTAATACTACAGTACCACCCACAGATTGAGGCAAAAAAGGCCAAAGCTCTATCCCACACACCACGGGCTCTTAGAAAGGAAACGCTATCCTCCCTGGGAATTAAGGACATTCAGAGTTGAAATAAAATGGCCTTGCTTGATACACTGTAATTAATCTTGGATATTCCAGTATCGGGAGTCTTTATAGAAACTGCCTATAAAGTCTTGGCAGTGTTGGAACAATCCAAGTGTCTCCATTTCAGAATGTAGTTCCAATTATTTCAATCCCACATATGATTTTTTCTTGAAATATTAAACTCCTCCAAATTTTAATTAACACCATTGTGTGAAAGGGAGGAAGCAGCAATTTCATTTCCTGCCCTGTTCCTTGTGGCAATTCAGAAATATCAACTAAGTATTTTTTAAGATATCAATCTTGGTATAATGAACACCCCTTCCTCTCGCCTTTATGACAAAGACGTCAATGTGATAATTATGTCTTGCTTCAAAAATACACAATAGGGAAAATCAATGGCCCAAACATTTCCTGGAATTGCTGTATTCTTCAATTGATTGTCCCTCTTCCTCCTCTCTTATCTGTTGAGATAATCATTGCTTCTTCTTGAGAAACTTAGGACCAAAAAAAAAAAAGAAAGAAAACACACAAAAGGCCTCTTTGTAAAGCCAAACCATAGGTCTGTTTGATAGACATGTTATTCTCTAACAAGTTTTTGGTGTCAAAAACCTTCCGAAACTTCAATAAAGTGACTTTTTGTTGTGTTTAAAGAGAAGATTTATATTCAGTCTGGCAAAAGGTGATATAATGTCGAGAAAGTCCCCCCACCTACCCCTTCTCTTCAGCAGGCTGCCCCTCACTGGCTGTGTTCTTCTGAGAGAAGGTGATAAACGGTGCGGCACAACCCATTTTCCTGAGTGAGGACTACAGAGATTGTGCCACTGTGGAACGTCAGTTTCATTACCACTTCTTCATCTGTAGCGAAAGATGAACTCGCTGAACTTTCATTAACAGTGAAAGGTGGCTGGTGTCTGCTCCCCTTTAAAATAAGTAAAACTGGCTAGAGTCAAAAGTTTTTGATTGTTTTGTGAGTCTATAGATTTTTTTTTTCTTTTTCAAATCCAAAAATCTTTAGAGGAAAGAACCTGCTTACAGATTTAGTGGGTGAGCCAGTTTGTGAAATCAGGATGTTGTCGAGTCTGTCTTTTTGCAGGCTTTAAGTCCAAGGTGAGAACATTCAGCAGGTCCCTGCCTGAGGATCTCGGGGTGTGCATTCATGCCAAGACAACAGCAGTTGTGTTATATGTCGTGGGGCAAGGCGCTTTAAAAGTTAAAAGTGCAGTTTTTGTCAAAAAAAAACCACATCCAGGGTCCTGACTTAGAATAACATCAAACAATCAGAGACTATTAAAGAAATGCTAGGATGCATATATCTATATACAGGACCAGTGAAAAGGACCTCGGTTATGAGTTGGACATTAATAGGAAATATAACTGCCTGTCATCAGAAAACTTCAGAACTTTGAAGTTTCTGTTTAATGTAGCCAAGTGGAAATTAAATGAGTCCTTGTCTTGACCCCTGAGGAACTCCACAATTTCATAAAAAATGAGAGGTGACATAGAGTCATAGTGGGACAAAAAATAACTCTTGTATCATCGTATGAGGATAAAAACCTCTTCACAGCCGCTGTTCTATAAGACGACTAAAGTCTCATAAATTTTTTCTTAGAAAAAATAAATGTGGGTTTAGAAATGTGAGCTGTTGGATTCGGATGGATCGAGGCCAGATTCTTGAATGAGTGATTACACATTCTTGAAAAATTTTGGGACACAGCCAAAGGATAAAGAACCGTTAATTATCCATTACTTCACACACAGAAATATGGCAGGCATCTGCAGGGCTTGAGGAGTGTTTGAGCTCATTTAACAAGAGTGGTGGAAAACTCCATAAAAAAGAGGTAAAAGAGCATCAATAGAAGCCACAAGACACAGTATTTGATTGTAGTTCTCCAATTTCAGCATTGAAAAGGTTAAAAAATATTAATATTCCTCCCTAGATGACTTACACTGATTAAAACTTGCAGGGTTTAAGAGAAAAGATAAGATGATCCTTTATTCGTTCCACAATGTGGGAAATTTACAAAAAAAGAGCTCTGAGCTGTGCAACAGTGATAGCTGAGCCTCACATACATGTTTAAAAAAAACAAATCACCTCTATTTGTTGATAATTTACTCGACGCCTCATCTTCCTTTACCTCAGTTCCACTCTTCTAAGTGCAAATGTCATAATCGAGCCAGAGCGCCCAGAGCATCCTCTCCTTTAAAATGGGCATCAGAGTCTAAAGTGGATGTACAAATGAAGATGAAAGCACGTGGTACATTCATGCTAGTAGGAAAAATGGGTGAAAACTTCAGACTGCTTTCCTAATTTCAAAAGCATGAGCATATTTGGAAACCCTTGTTTACCCTTTGGAAAATACTATCAAATAAAAATAGTCATCAGATATGTCAATAAAATTTATGGGGCTAATACGCATACCCTGTTGATTAAGTGTAGGCTGAAGAACATGAAGTGTTGTAAACCAGATTAATTAAAGATGTTTAGAAACTCTGCGGCAAACGAGTGGGGAGGTTTGTCAACACGGATATTAAAACACCAGCTGACGTGATTTTTATCACAAACGGTGGGCGATAACAGATCCGAGAATGCCGATGTAGATCTACGAGGAGCCACTGTGTCACAAAGAGTGGGCTTTGAACACTTTGTTCACGCAGATGCATGAAGACACACTTCTGTTACAATGTAATGAGCCACTAAAGGAAACACTAAATCCTCGACACGTTAAACAAGACATTAAAGGTGGTCTGTTCTCTTCAGCCACTGTAAGACTAGTTCAGTGCTGGAAATTCTTAACTTTACAGTTTGACTTTTTCTTAATTCTGCAATTTTGGTAATGAGTGTTTTTCTCCTGTAAGGAGCAGCTTGACATTTCCAGTCACAGAGCTCCTTGACCCTGTGAATGTGTGCACAGATCCATCTCCGTACAAACAGAAAACTAGAAAATTTGCTTTCATTTCAACACATTAAACAGGTTTTAAGAAAACGCACCTGGGGTACGGGCTGCCACCTCGGTACCTCTCCACTCAGAAATACAAAGGGCTCTGGGCAAAATTATTATTAAATTATTATCAAATTATTTGACTTTTCTATCTCTCTGTCCGCTCCTGTCCTCACTTTTCTCTACCACACAGATTACGTCATTACTGTCTTCTCCTTTCTCCCTTTGTTTCCCTACTTTCCATCCCTCACAAATGAGATCACTGCACTGATTTCATTCCAGCTGTTATGGGCCGGGGCCACATTCCAGCACACAGCCACAGATCACAGGCTAATACACAGCCTCTCTCCCAGCTGTGTAATTCTTAACAGCTGCAGAGCATTGAGTTATGAGATTTGAGCAAGAACACCAGTCTTACTCAATTAAATCCCAATCTATGGTGGAAAAAGTCGAGCCACAGCATTAGTGATGGAGTAATATGGCTTGAGTTGTGCTGACTCCATAACTGGTCAAACCACAAGGATTTAATAAGTGGTCTTTCTGAATGTCGGGCTACTTTAACTCGTTAAACAAGTTTACGTTTACGGGCTCAACGTCTGTAGCCCTCTGGGGACATCTAGTGGTCACACATAAATATTACACAAAATGGTTATTTTATTTTATTTCTAACCAGATTCATCTTTAAATGTTTACAAAAGGACTGAAGCCGCAGCATATATCAGTGTGAATCTAGAAGGCGACTATATTACCATGAGTTTAATGTAATTCCTCTCTGTGAATCACGCAGGTCTCACATTGCTTTCTTGCAGTTTTTCTTCATTCGTGCAGGCCTCCCCTGCCCAGTTACACCTGTTACTAAACCCTTGTCATGTTGTGCCCGTGTACAAGTTAGATGAATGAGTTAGAGAAGTGAACCTGAAGGCAGTGTTTACAATATCACAAACGTGACCCCGTTTTAACCCAGCAAGCGCTTGTGTCCCCCTTGTTCCAGAGGAGGTTATGTTCAGGTGGCGCTTTTTCTATTTCACTTTTGCCAATATGCTGTAGTGGGTCGTACTGATTGTCAGCTAAGCCAGTATGTCACACAGCCATACGCTATGCGAACTGAGCATTATATCAATGTCACCAGACAAAACCTGCAGTTACAGCAGCTCAAACTGTACACTCGTTTCCACAGAAGTTTATGGATGAGCTTGCTACCTATTTTCTCCGAATTCGGTATTGTTTTTTTCAAATTAGTCAGCAACTGGGTCCTCCCGGTGACTAAACCAAGCCATGACAGTTATGATGAATCTAAACAAAGCTAGAATGTACAGATTCTGCACAGGAAAGTACAGCGAGAGCAATCAAAAGTCCATCAGGTACAGTAAAGCTGGTATTCTGGTATTCTTCAGAACCTGATTCACAGAGAGATGGATAAGTCACAGTGTGTGTATGTGTGTGCATGCGTATGTGTGTGTGCGCGCGGATATGTGTGTGTGCGCGCGTAAGTGTGTGTATACTTTTTGATTTTTGTCTTTTGCTGCTGTTGTTTGTTTGTTTTTAATCCCCAGCTATCCTGTTTCATTCTGATTCTCTGGTATCTCTTTGAGACCGAGTTTCTTTTGATTTGTTTCAGTTTTCTTTTCAAGGTTTTGTTACAGCGTTTACGTCATTTTTGACTTCTGTCTGTGACAATGGAGAACATTGTTTGTGGCTATAAATAAACCTTGCATCAAACTGGGTTGCCCAACCTTTCAGCAAAACAGGTTGGATATGCCCAACAGGTGATTGTGTGATGACATCACTGCGACATAAGAACAAACCGCAAGTGGATACTGTAAGAAATAATAAAAATATAGTAAGTGCTGGGAAATACTGATGAATGGGTTCTCTAGATTCAGTACCCGACACACATGAACACAGCAGAGCAGGAAGCAGCGAGCAGCCTGTCGTGTCAAAAATATTCCAGCTTCGAGAATGTTCCAGGACCACTACAGCTGAAAGCAAATGACAAATCAGGGCTTCCAGGGTAAGTGCAGGGCCTGGGTTTAATAATACGAATCCTAGTGACACAGTGCTTGTCTATGAGGCACAAATCTTTTTGGTTGAGACCTTGGAAAGAAACATGAGTGCAGTAGATGTCTCCCCTGATGGCTGGAAGTGCTGAGAAGCACCTGCGCCATTTCCATATACGGACCCCCTCGAAAGCAACATATTACACATCAAGGGTTTTATACTGATACAAAAACATTTGATACAAATCAAACCTGGCTCCTGATGCCCTTGAGTCCATGGAAAAGAAAATTAAAGTGACTTAGCCAAGAGTTCTTGTTGAACTCTTCCACATTTGTGCTCTAGGTGATGTATTGGTTCCAACTCCCCTGTCACCATTCTGTGCTGAAACCATGAAACCACCAGTTTCAGGTACGTAGAACCCTCTGAGCAGAGTATCGCTTTGATGAAGTAACTTGGTTTCAATGTGCTAAAGCATGCATCCTGCCACATGATTGTTTCAGAATATAGAAAGCAGATCCCAGTAAGTCACTTACCTTTGACTAATACTGAAAAAGGACTAATAAGCCTTAATAAACTGGTCTGAGGTGACACATGCTTCAACAGTGCAGTGTAGAATCTGATTCCTGGCATGTAGTTTACTATATGAAAAGTCTATTTAAAAACTGTTTACTGGTTCAAAATTTCTGGTTTTATTTTTTTCCATCATTTTACTGAAGCTAGATTTACTCCAGAATACATTTAGCTGTTGTTTTTAGTTGTTTGCATATAAACAAGAGCGGGTAACAGTAGAGAACTCACAAAGCTCCATTTAGACTGAGTTGGTATGAGACAGGGCACTGAGATGTGCTTATGAAGTGTTTTGGTGCTTTGGTGTGGCCAAAGGAAGGTGAATTTGGAGGTAAAGTTGATGAGACTGTAAATGTAAAGAGCAGGAATAAACCTGGCAAGAGCAACATCCATTCAATATATGTTTAATATGTATAATGTGCAGAAGAAGAATCCCTTATTGTTCGCTTCTTGTGTTGATTTAAATTTTGATACCGAAAAAGAATTTACGAGGCCAGGATAGATTAGGATAGGCTGACTTTGGGGGCATCAAATGATAACTTAAAATTTCCATATTGTACTTTTTTCAATATAATTTTATTTTTATAGCACCAAAACACTTCATGAGCACATCTCAGTGCAGGACCTTACAATATTGTCAAGAGAAATGCAATATCTGCACGTTACCCCGCATCAAATATATAAATTCGTTCTAAAGTGCTTCATTTGTTTTACAAACTGCGTTTTAAGCCAGTTTAATTTCTTTTTTCAGGTGAGGAATTATCATTTTAGCGTGACAAGTCTGCTAATGCTATTACATTAAGCGGCAGAAAGAGCTGTTGTGGAAATGACACTGTGGAAAAATCGTTTGGAGTAATGTCAGTGTTGGGTTATCATACGATAAGAGATAAGAAAAGATAAGAAATCCCTTTATTAGTCCCATGATGGGGAAATTCAGTGTTGCATAACATCAAAGTAAAATATAATGTGTCATTATACATTATAATATAATATATTATCATTCAGCCTGTCGTCATACGGCGAGAGGAAGGGTACACCCTGGACACATCGCTAGTCTGTCGCAGAGTTAGGACACAAAAAAACTACCTTAATAAACAAAAGTCATCCAAGAGATGACTTTCCACAGTCAATCCACAGAACAGTCAATTAGCATATTTCTGTCTAAACAAATCAATGAATCACGAGTGGGGCGCATTTCTGTTTTCAGCAGCTGTTCTGACAACGCTTTTGTCACCAAATAAGGCAAAGACAGGTGCATCAAAACACTGGAAATATTGTTGCTGCTGGTGGACAATTAAAGCACGCTTAGCGGTCTCGGGGGACTTAATTTTTGTTTGTTTGTTTGTTGTTTTGTTTTGTTGGTTTTTTTGTTTTGTGTTTCAGTATAACGTGACATTTTACTATTTGTCGTCATATTGTAGGTGAGTAAGTGATGCAACATTGTTTGCATCACTTACTCAGTATTACATAGCTTTTTCTAATTTTATTTTTTTCCAGTCACAGTTCCTGTGGAGGTTTCATAGATATGCTATTAACGCTTCCCTTTTTGTGTGCGAGAAATTATACTCGTATGCTTGTGTGTGACTAAAGGGGGGGGGGGGTTCAAATTTGTTCTGAAAATAAAAATAAAAATAAAACATAATGGGGAGCAGGGAGGGAAAAGCAAGTTGCTGGGAAGATTGTATGACTTGCTCAGATGCCGCAGAAGACCTGCTGAACCGAAAATGAAACAAGAAGAAGGTTTTCTGCTGCTCAAGCAAAAGAGCAGGAGCGTGATACCCGCAGCGAAAACAACATGAGCAATGAAGGCTACAAACAGCTACAACTACCAACACACTCACATAGCATATTGTGCAGTGCTTCAGTGTTCATCGACACGATTCCTGCTTTGGTCAATGAGACAACTGGAAGTGAGCAATGAATGGCTTTTTTTTTTTTTTTGTTCTGTTTATCAGGACGCAGGGAAAGCGAAGTTCCTCTGGACTTTTTATCATCTCCAACAGCAGGGGGGAATTTGGCCATCAGCGATAAAACTCGCCCAGAATGCCAGGATCGTCGTTAAACCTGCAAGGTACTGACGAGGTAAGTTGCTCTTGACTAATCTGTTTACCTCTTGCTTAGTTTAATAATAAAACATGTAATGAGCAAAGGAACAGGCCAGGAATTTACCAATAGCTGCAGCTTCGAAATAAAAATTTAAGAAGGTTAATGTTTATTATTATTATTATTATTATTATTATTATTATTATTATTATTATTATTATTATTATTAATAATAATAATACAATGCTCATTTCAAGTATTATAAATCAGTGTGGCTTGTTTAATATTCAATCAGCACTTTGATTAAAATTGTGTCAGTCTCACAAAAGCTACAGAAGATTTCTATCTATTTATTTTTACATGCGATGTTTCATTAATTTATTTCATTTCATTATTCATTTATTTAGTTGGACACTGATCCAAGTTGATGATGTGCACTGACGTTACTGTATTGACTCACTACAAAAGCTGTTTTACTGCCATTTGTAAATATAGCTGTAATGTCTTTAAGCACATGCATTCAAGAGCCTGCACTGCTTTTCTTACATTTTAATGACTTCCCCCGTGCTCTCTTTTCTTCCCATTTTCTTTATTGATTTTCTTCACTGTTGCCACCTCACTTCCTCCCCATCTTCTTGTTTTCATTTAGATGAAGTTGTTTCTATTTAGCATCATCTGTGGATTTCTCAGAGTCACTTATCAGAATCCGAGGCAGCACTGGACTCTGCTGCCTAACAGTAAGTTTGATCTTTACCAGAATATGTCACTCAAAGTTTAAATAACTCCTTCTTACCCTCTTTCAAACCCTGCGTTTGTGAATGTGTCCTCTGCTAGCTCTGGTGTTGGAGGTGGATGGCGCTTTGGGCGAGCAGAACCTGAGGTGCATGGAGTCGCCGCAGGAGCTCGTGGCGAGAGGAAATCAGAGCCAAGACATTTTTTGGAAGAAGAATGGAAGAGAGCAAGCTCAGAGAGGAAACACATATCGCGTGCAGCTAGAGGAAAGCTTGGGAGGGGGCAACTACACCTGCCACAGCAAGGATGGATCACTCCTGAATCACACCGTTGTTCTGATCCAAGAAGACGAGACCAAAAGGAAGAAGATTCTAGTGAAAACTGACCAAGGTGTGCGCCGCCGCAATGGTACAGCTGAGAAAACTTGGTACATTCTAGAGTATTTTCACTCCTGAGATTGCCTTGTGCTCTCTGAATTTTCTCAGATTATCTCAAGTGCTCTGCTCAAAATTACAACGGAGAGTTCCACTGCTCTTGGACCTGGCACAGCAGTCGCAGTGGCAAAGTAGCGTTTATCAAAGCTCGACGGTAAGCACACAGCATAGTGCTGAAATGTCGTCTGTTTCACTCTCCAATAATAACACGGCTTTCAGCCTCATGTCAGAGCAGAGACGGGACAGTGATGTCCATAAATACCCGGTTATGAAAGGAAACATGTTTATGTAATTTAAAGGTCATGCGCTGGGATCAGAATCCATGTAAAAATAATACAGCTGTCAATACTGGTGAATGCCACATGTCTGTCCACGAGAAGCTTGTGCAGCTACTTGAACATAAATACCTTTTTTCTTTTACAGTGTTCCTAATGACAATAACACCAAGTGCTCTGTGGATGCCAGTGGCCAGCTTTGGACGTGCTCCTCGGGTCACAGTAACTTCAGCTGTTCTGTGAACAACAACAGGATCTCCTGCCTGGACGAGCAGCACTGCCCCTACGCCGAGGAGAGCCAGCAGATCCGCATCGCCGTATACGTGTTGAGCGAGCACTTTCTGGTGGAGCGATACTCCAAACGCTTTCACTTGTCAGAAATAGGTGAGAAATCTTTAGTGGAAGCTTCCTCTTGTGTGTCTTTTTTTTTGTGCCACCGCCCTTGTTTTGATTCCACTCTGTGTTTTGTTTCCGTCATAAATAGTGAAACCTGATAAGGTGAAGATTGCGCGAGTCAACACCACGGTGATACAGTGGAGTTACCCGAGCTCTTGGAGCAGTCCCTATTCCTACTTCCCTCTCACTTTCCAGATTGCACAGCTCAAGGGTGGATGCACAAGGTGTGACAGCCCTTGCAATGACTCACAAGTAAGTGGAATTTACAGATTGTGCTGTGAATGTTTCCAAAAAGGAAGAAAAGCAATGAATATAATGGAGATACAGAATATGTGTTAAATGATAAGGAATTAACCTCAGAATAAAAAAAAACAGTAAGGGCAAGTGGTGTAGAAATATAATATAAATTTTTTTAATGTTTTCAGGCTTTGACAGTCCACTCTACAGACATTTGTCAGTTCAAAGTAAAGCAAAAGGCTAAGGCTGTGTGTGTCAGAGCAAAGGATGCCTTCTGTAACTCGCAGTGGAGCGAGTGGAGCCATAAAAGGTTAGTGCCACTCAGTGGTGAAACATGTGACTTTCAGCATCTATTTCCCCTGCAATGCTTACCAGCTATGTGCTTTCCCACAGGTTGTCTGTCACATGTCAGAGTGCAGATCACTTGTTTTTCTCGTGGCCTTATTATTTCCACTTTTTATACCTTTTAGTGAATTCACTGGTGGCTGTGGTGTGTTTTGAGCCTTAAAATTCAGTCCGAATCATGAATTTCCAAATAATTCCCTCATTATTGTTATTATTCTTTTACAGGCTGAGGAACCACAGGAAGAACAAGAGGAACAAGCAGCTCAACAAACATGAATAAGGGATGAAAGAGAATCCCAAGACTGGACATTTTGTATGTGCCTTCATATGTGTCTATATATATATTTCTATTTATTTAACAAAATAACATTCATTTTTGGTAATATCTATATTACTTATTTAACTCTAACTGTCCTAAGCAAATAAAACCCATTGAACATGGTGCTTTTGTTACCTGCCTGTTGCAAGACATCACTGCTTTACACTCATTTCAAAACTCAAATCAACACATCGCCCACATTTCAGACATTATTAGGAGACAATACAGAAGAAATGGCTTGTTCTGCCTCTCAGTCTTTAAAGAGGTCAGTGAACTTGAACTTGAAAGAAGAAAAAGATCGATTATTGTTTATTTTTGAGCAACACACCAAACATATACAAAGCAACATCAGGTGCTCAAAATGTTTGTGTCTTTTCCCTAACCACTTCAGTGGGAGTGCATCTTTCGGTAGAAACTCTCTGTGATGCAAAACAGGCTGGTTGTTAAACAGGTGTTTGTTGCCAGGATACGTAGTTTTTGTGTTGTGTTTTCTTCTTGACTTTCGTTTGCTCTCACTGTCCCCCTCCATGGTTATATTACCAAATCCTGCTTTCAGAACATCATCGTCTTCCACCTGCTTTACACCAAAATAGCTGACAGCTCTTAATTTTACACTCTTCTAAATGGCAGTACTTTTCTGTGAAATTACCACGTTAACGACAAACTACTGCCAGTACTGATATACTGATAGAAGCCCTTTCAGAAGCCCTGAGCTAAATACAGTAATATCAAAACTGAGCACAGGCAGAGTTCCTCAGGATGCTTTGTTTCAAACGCCCCTATAAGAGGAAGCTCACATGTGACATAATGATGGTTTAGTGTAACAGCAGCTGGACAGTGACCTTTAAACACTGGAGTTGGTATTACGTTTGCAACTATTGGTCAACACTACTCTGGCATTTTCCTGTATGAGTAACTCTACCTCACAGTAAGTGAGGCTGAGTCATTACTATGAGCGTGATAGTTTATCACTGTAGTCATTCAATTCAATTCAATTCAACTTTATTTGTATAGCGCCAAATCACAACAAACAGTGGCCTCAAGGCACTTCGTATTGTAAGGTGAAGACCCTACAATACTGCAGAGAAAACCCAAGAGTCAAAACGACCCCCTGTGAGCAAGCACTTGGAGACGGTGGGAAGGAAAAACTCCCTTTTAACAGGAAGAAACCTCCAGCAGAACCCGGCTCAGGGAGGGGCAGTCATCT
>JAVDPK010003007.1:311852-334598 GCA_034780415.1 Cichlasoma orientale | reverse complement strand
GTGCGTGCGTGCGTGCGTGCGTGCGTGCGTGCGTGCGTGCGTGCGTGCGTGTGTGTGTGTGTGTGTGTGTGTGTGTGAGCAGCTCATAGAAATAGATTTTTAGCTTATTGAACCCCCTTTAGACAGTGAACAAGGCACAAAATTACAGTTTAGGCTCTCGTGGCTCTAAGCAGTCCATTAGATTATTGCTTATGGGTATTGATATGCATGTGCGCCTGCCTGTGTGCTAGTGAGCCCATGTGTGTGTGTGTCTGTGTGTGTGAGGGGTCCTGACAACCTGAAATTCCAGTGTCAGTGATAACGAAGCAGAAGGCAGATCATTTAGCACCAAATTTCCACGTCACATGCAAGAAAAGTCCAAACAAACAACATCGCACCTACCGAATAATAAACCACTCTTGTCTGCATTGCTCTGCGGGTCATGGCTGTTTGCTGGGAGGCTGTGGTGGCCGCACTGTTCACTTCCCTATCGTAAAAAGCAGAAGAGGTTAAGTGATGTAATCACTTTCGGGGCAAAATAAAAAAAGGTACGACAGTCCTGACCTATGTTTTAGTTTTTCTGCATGTGACAGAGGGTAGTTGTTACAGTTTTGAGAAATGTTTCTACTTTTGTGCTTCAATTTCCCCATCATATCTAAAAGTGAAGAACATGATTTACTTTAAACGTGTGACATTCTGAAAGTGAAAATTTGAACATCACTTCTTAAAACATCTGAAACGGTATGTTAGGCTTCGTGGTTTGGCCTCGTAGCTCAAATGAGACTTTATGTAACCACTTGATAAGGGGCTAAAATAGATTCACAAACGGCTGCAATGGCTGTTTCATTATTAGTTAATCTCTCAGTTATTCTTTGATTAATGTAAATTCTCAGAAAAAAAAATTGTTTTTTTTAAAAAAAAAAAGGCTCATTTTGATTTTGTGGTAATGGGTCGGCTACAGTAAGGCTGACCTATTACCACTGACATTTTTTTAATCCAGTCAACAGACCACAAACCAAAGATACTACTGGCAAAGTATCAGATCTGCACTGTACCTCAATAGGTCACTGAAACAGCTGACTGTTATTTTAGCTCTAGTTTACAGTAAATGACATGAAAAAGAGACTTCGGTGAGGAATTACAGCAGTTTTAGTGAACATGACCTCAGCTCCAGTCTCACCACAATGCCGTGTGCATCACGTGGGATATCAGCCACACGGTCTGACTGAAACAGCATACAGTGTGTCTCTGATTAATGTGGGCCAAAGAGCACAAATTAAATCAATCTGTATCTTTCACAGCTGCCGAAACACTTGGTCCTATCAGATTCTTCTAAACTGAACAGTGATGGTTCTGTCTCAGCTCCGGTGTCGGGCTACATCTTCTTGTGTAGAGCTGGAACTCGGAGCTGTAGAGAGAACTGTGGACAGGAGTTTAATTCGCGCGCAGTTTAAATAATTGTGTCACTTGTCAGAAAACATTTTCGTTTTATTTAGGCACAGCCTGACACCCACAACAGGGCCCATTTTATTTGTTTCCGCAGGAATGGTCAGCTGTACCTTTGACATTTTATTTACTGTACATAGATGAACACTTATGTGTAGCAGCCTTTAAAAAAAGGAAAAGTTTGCTTTAATTGTCTATGTATTCAATACATAAAATGTGCAAAGCACGGAAGCAGCAAGTCTCCTTAGGGGTTTATGCTGTAGCAAAAGTGCCCATGGAAAATGGGTTTTATAAGCAAAATGAGGGATGATTATGACTGCTAGAAGACAAGGTCATCCTTACTGAGCCCATCAATAGCAAAAGAGGGGGGATACTTCAAGACGAAGGTCATGTTTTAGTACACCGAGTGTATGAAATGCTAGTGTGTGCACGTAAAACACAGCGTCTTCCCATTTTTGGATTCATTTTTGCACTGATTATTTCAAATAGATTTGATTATATTAGATTCGATTCGATTAGAACTTTTTTCATTCATTAAATGTATAATGAGGTGAGAATATTTGTTACATATACAGGTTTGGTTCTTCCAAATTCATGGGAATGTGTTCCTTTGGGAAGGAATAACAATAGCAGGTTAATAGCGTTACATAATGATCACTTTGTTTTCAGTGATTGTGAAACTCTGTAAAATTATGCTCAGGAAATTGGAGAAGTTAGCGTCTGTCTTCTTTGGGTATTACATGACAACTTTTCCCCACATAATTACATTTATCATTAAACCCCCACTCAAACAAAGACATATTATAACTACAGCAGAAAAGCCTTTAAACACTCTTCACTCTTGTACCGTCAATTCCTCTTAAGACAGAGACGTGTTTAAACGTTTGCCCCATGTGTTGAAATACTACTGAGAAAGAGGAGATAAACTGAATTCACATGATTCATGTGGGAACATTCACCTTTGCTCTACTACTTCTCCTTCCTGTGAATCCCCTGTCTTACTGGCCGTATCCCTATTTTCTGACCGCGATAATTGTGACACAGAAGTATTAGCCATACGGACAGATGGCATTTATTTATCTGCTTGCTACTTACCATGCAAGCGCTAATTTGAGCAAAGTTGCGTCGTGTAATGTCTCTTTGATGCCGCTAGATGGCAAAATTGCACCTAATACGTGTGCGTTTCACAGGTCTTGACCTGAAATGAAATGGGACTGGGAACTGCCAAAGATATGCTGCCTAAAGGACTTCCAGATGTAAAGCACTCTTTTCTCGTTATTATAATATATTTAATTTGTATTCAATAATTGCAGCTTTAAGGTTGACGCCATAAAAGCAGTTTTTTCCCCCTTCTTTCATATTTTATGTTGATATCAAAATGGATCGAGTCTGCTGGTAACTTGACATATTTAAAAGATAAAACCTATATTTGCCTTCTAGGGAGCATATTGTTAGACATACGGTCCGTTCTCATAAGCATATGCCCGATTTTACAACTGGTGGTTTTTACGAGTCTTCGATTCAATCAGGCCATTATTATCACCACCCCAACCTTTTGATTTACGAGAACATCTGGTTGTACAAGAAGCGGACGGCAGCGCCTACAACTCCTTTCTCATCAGTTACTTCAAACCGTCTAATGGAGTTATCACGCGGGGAATTTTAATAGCCTTCCCATATGTGGACACTTGAACATGAGCCCTTGTTCAAGTGTCACACATACAGACGCACCTTTGCGTCGTTTAAATGGCGTGCGCATTCCTGTTTGCGCGTAATGATCTGAGATATTTTGCAAACCTTATGTCTGGGTGCCAAGGAGTTAGTAAATCGCGGTATTAACATGGCTGGGCGATCGGGCCCAGACTGACATGCCTGTTTTTGGATAGTGAGACAGTGATATTTGGGCTAACCGTGTGCGTTGGTGCTTGGGGATATAAATATATGCCACCCCGGAGGCCTCCGGTGTTCGCGCTGGCCCGCATGCCGACCAAGGCAGACGGATCACTGCGAGGAAGGCGGCCACAGTCAAACAAATGTGCTGAAGGATAGATCTGAACGTGTGTGCGTGTGCAAAAAAACTGAGGCAGTGTGACTGCGAGAGACATTTTATCTCACGTTGCTTTCATTTATCACTATTTATTGTATCGTGTCCTCACGTGGTAGGGCGCTCACATTTCTCCTCCTACAGCAGGAGACATAAATAAACAGCAATAGACAATGATGAGATGATTGCTGGGGTTTGGTGTCTAACCTTGACCGTTTATGGCATTTTTCAGCGGTTTGCTGGTGGCTTACTATGAGGATGTGTCACTCAAAAAATAAATAAATAAATATATACTGGTTAAAAACAAAGCAAAACTTGTTTGAGTTTATTAGGGGGTCAAAATATATAATACTGCAAGTCTAAATAGGGTTCTGATTGTATGTGACCCTTTTTTTATCTGAGCCCGTGATCCCAACGTCAGCGTGTCAAACTCTTTCATTTGAGTCGTTTTTGATAAAATCTTAATTTTCAGAGATAGCCTCCTGATTACAAAAAAATGACTCTTTCATCCTTTTCATTTCATTATAATTAACCAAACAGTACTTATTGAGCAGATGCCCCCCGGACAATTCAATTTGACAATTTAGAAATGACTCTAATGATCGGAGGAAAACCAGGATTGGTGAGCAAGGTGGGGGAGAGCAGCAGCATCCTCTACTAGCTGGATTCGGCCGTCCAGTTTTCGTGCATGTGAGCTCACTGTGCAGTTTCATGCCTCTGCGAGCACCCATGCAAATAATTTTTTTTTTTTTGTCACGCTTTTTTTCCTCCTTTCTTTTTTCTTGTTTGTTTTGTTGTTGTTATTGTTTATGAGCAGTCATTCTTGAGTGACTGCAAATTTCTTTTGGGCAGCGGGACACAGCACAGTTTAGCTGTAATCCTCATATTTATGTTGGATTCAGCATTTAGTCCCGCAAGATTTATGTAATGCATCTAATCAAAGCTAATTTCAAACCACCGGGCTGTAGCACAAAACTGCGCGCAGCGGCTGCCAGGCTTTTTTTGGTGAGCTGAAACTTTGTTAAGCCCATAATCTGCCAGAGTTGATACTCTGAATGAACACTTGGACTGCTCGGTGCAGTTGATTCCGCTCTCATGCGAAAACAACACGGAAATTTCAATTTAAAATGCTTGAATAAAGTCGTTTGTAATTTTTCAAAGCACACGCGTGCATAATGTGGACAATTAAAATATTGGTTTTGGTTGTCGATGTTGAATTAATCTGAGACATATACGCATAAATCTGCGCACAGATGGTAAGTGTTTCTCAGATTGTTTCACTCCAGTGCATGTTTTGTCGCTTAATAACGAGACAACAACAAAAAAAAAACGTTTGTATATGATGCTCATTAGAACATTTAATCAGAATCTGTTTCGGCTTTTGCAGATTGATGCGGGGATATTTCTCGTGCCTTGCAGTTTCTCTCTCTCCCTCACTCTGTTCTTTGCGCTCAGACTCAAAACTATATGGATTAAACTAATGTCCTCCCTCGAGTTGGTGTTTGATTGTCATGAACATATTAACTGTCAGCTCTAAACACGCGCACAAAAAAAAAGACTTAACACACACACCCATCACGCACGTACACACACAGCGCACAGCTTCTGGCTAAGTGGCTGGGGCGGGACACTGCGTGGAGCGAGGCGGGGACAGAAGGCAGGCGGGCGGGCAGCGTGGTGGTCGGGTTGGTGGACAGATGATTGTCCGCGTTATTAACTATGTTTGAGGGCGTTCCTGCTCCCAGTGTAGACCACGCCTCCTTCACCTACTAGTTCTCTCTTGTTTGGCATCCCAGAGATGGTCCAAAGTGATTCCTCAGGGAAGAAAAGAGCGCAAATCACCCGAGCAGGAGCTGAGGAGGAGTTGAGCCGTTGTTACCCAGGACTGCCTCTTAATTGCGCGTAATCTTCCGTTTCATTCATCTGAACAAGAGGGGAAGACTTTGTAAATAAAGAAACGGAGCTAAGGAAGGTGAAACGTGCTTCATCTCTTCGGTTTTTCGTTTTCTCTGTGGACTGTTTGTTGCAAAAAAAAAAAAAAACTGACATTTTGCTCGTGTTTTTGTCAGCTGCACCTTGATCCGGGGGACTGTCGCCAACTCAGTGCAGCCTCTCATCCTGCGCTTCCCCTTTCATCGTTCTCACGCTGTTCATCTTCACAGCTGCTGCTTCCCCCTCTTTTTCTTCTGGAGTCGCTGACATGAGGTGCAGCTAACCCTGGATGCTGACAGCTCCCCTTTTTCCTTCCACATGTCGCATCTTTTGTTTACTTTGAGAAACACGCGCAACTAAACGCCAAGTGAAACAGACCACGCCACTTTGCTCTTCTGACAGCGCGATCAAACAGACACGCGAGAGGAGGGGAGACAGGGAAAAAAAGGAGGGAGCCAAGGAGAGGAGGATAGAGAGAGAGGAGAGAGAGTGAGTGAGAGATAGAGACAGCGTGAAGGTGCGTTTTGATGTTTGGCATCCACGAGAGCATCCAGAGGAGTGGGAGTAGTATGAAAGAAGAGCCCATGGTGGCCGGGATGAACGCGGTTCGGACATGGATGCAGGGCGCCGGAGTGCTGGACGCCAACACAGCCGCCCAGAGGTGAGCCCGAGGCAGCCTTGGCGCTGCGCTGACAGCGGGGCGTGGAGACCGGGGAGAAAACCCGTTCAGATCTGCGGTGTTAAAGACGGAGCGGCTGCATCACTTGGGGCAGCATGAGTCCCCAGAGGACGCAGTTGTGGGATAATCACTGTTCCCCCAGGCATTTTAAGTTTTTAGCTCAAAGTCCGACTTGATAAAATATTTTATGTGGCTCGAAGTTTTTTGGGGTTTCTTTCTCTTTTTTTTTTAAACGGATTTCAGGACGAAGGGCAGAACTGTAACTCCAAGGCGCGCAGGGTTTAAATGCTGGCTCTGAATAACTTTAGTGTGAAAAGTGAGCGCAGAGTTTCTGTTTAGACTTTTCAGCTCACTTTGTTGCTTGCTTCTCATTTTATTTATTAATTTTTTTGGGTTGCATTAAAGATTATATGCATGTATATTTATATTTTTCAGGTTTAAAAATTTGCAGTTTTCACACAAAATAACACAGAGTGAATTTGATTTGATCAAAGCTGCACAAGAAAATAATGACACTAATATGGACGACAGGCCTGCCAACATGAGGGCAATTGACGTGTCCAAATTACTATTTAAGATAAATAGTACGTCGAGCCGCTTTATCCTTGCACTTTAATATTTTAACATCTTTGTTTAATTATTGTTGATAAAACTGTAGCGTGCGTTTCTGCTGGGGTTTTTATGCAGCTGCACAGAGACGAATTTTCCAGCAGACACCGAGGAAGGTAGAAGCGACTTTGAATCTGAGGGCACATCTCTCTCCTGCTGCACTTTTATTGCATGCATTTCTTTTTAAATTGCCATCGTTGTGGGTGCTAGCTGGTCTGTGCTTGTGTCCGCAGCGGAGTGGGTCTTGCTCGGGCACACTTCGAGAAACAGCCGCCCTCCAACCTTCGCAAGTCCAACTTCTTCCACTTCGTCCTGGCTTTATACGACCGACAGGGTCAGCCGGTGGAAATAGAGAGAACCACTTTCGTCGACTTTGTCGAGAAGGAAAAGGTGAGTTTGCAAATTTGACAAAAAAAGGGGGAAAATACAAGCCTTATAATTATTTTCATTATTTCACAGTGTATAATAAAATATTCAGAGGAAGAGTGCAATGTTTAAATTGCAGCGAAGCATCGACTGATGCCTGACACACAGTCAAAGTGATAAATTACCAGACGCACACAACAGGGATTATTAGTCCTGAAGGCTTCACTCATGTGATTTTTAGATGTGGGCTCCTAAAATAAATAACACTTGCTGACTTGGGATTATATTTATTATTACTATAGCTTTCTTTATCATTAGAAAATAATGAATATTACACATATTTATAGCAACTTTTGCACTCATTTGCCGAAAATCATATTGACTCTTATATTTTCTGCCAGTTCAGCACAGCGTGCAGCACATTCCTGCAAGTGCTGTCTGACAAGCTGCTTTATTTTTTAAGGAAATATCAATATTAGTGTTTGAGGTCATGCCGATATAGATCTGTTTGCAAGTGGCGTTGACAGAAAGTCTCTTACTTATTAATACATGCTGCGTTCATTGGTATTTAGGAACGGCTTCTTTGTAATTAATTAGATCCA
This sequence comes from Cichlasoma orientale, assembly GCA_034780415.1. Taxonomy (NCBI): domain Eukaryota; kingdom Metazoa; phylum Chordata; class Actinopteri; order Cichliformes; family Cichlidae; genus Cichlasoma; species Cichlasoma orientale. The sequence continues at coordinate 326,941 of JAVDPK010003007.1, read as the reverse complement.
AATGTACTTGTACTGCCCAGTGAGAACACATTACACGCTGCGCTGTAATTTGTGGGAGAGAGACCATAAATATGTCAACTTGTTAGAATAAAAGAAATTAAATAAAATAAAGTTGTAGAGGCACATTAAGATAGTTTAGGTTAAAAACTTAAAACACATTTTTAAAAAAATAAACAGTGTGTGTGTGTTTTTTTATAATAAATTATTAAGAAGTTAACTTTCTTTTTCTTTGTCAATTAGCATAATTAAATATGCTCCTAAAGTTGGAGAAAGTTGCGGATTCTTTTTGCTTTTTGTAACTATTGCGTGCAGAGTAGAAACGAAGAGAAAAGGAGAGGTGCAAATTTAATTCCATGCAGATACTGAATTAAAGCAATTTCACTGATGTAAAAATGTATCAAGTGGTGGACACGCAGCAGAAGTCCCAGGACCAGGTGGCTTGCTTGTTCTGACCGGGTCTGGTTTAATTTTCATAGGAAATGACGGGGGAAAAGACCAACAATGGGATCCATTATAGACTTCAGCTCCTCTACAGTAACGGTGAGTTTGGTTTCCATAATTTTTATGGAGCAATAACAGAAGCAGCGTGTGAACGATACGTCTAACGAAAGTGAGCAAACTCTGGAAATAAATGTTTTAGGTGGTCATTCGGTTGAGCGTCGGTTTAGAGGTTTTATAGTTTTGTTTAATATATTTATTTACTTTCAGCCTACCTGAAAGGTGTTAACTTTGGGTATTTCAAAATTCTTTATTCATTATTGCTCATACATTTAAAAAAATAATAATAAAAGCACGTTTTATTTAATTATTTTTAGCATTTATTTATTTATTTGTTGCAGTGCTTTCTGCTTCTCGGCCTGTATTAGGAGTAATGAACAACTCCAAGCTGCAAAATAAAATGCCTTCCTCTTAAACTTTTTTTTTTAAAAAGTCTTGCTTCCTTCATTGAATAATTTTGTTATATTGATTATAATTTAGAAAACTGAGTTTCCTCCTGCTGTGCTTATTTTCACTATTAAGCTGATAATAAATGTTTACACAGATAAAATCAACGCAGTAAAGACAGTAAATTGAATTTTCAAGTTCCAACCAAACTGACAGCGTGCAACAAATACTGAAAGTCATTAGTAACAGTTTAGACTCATAGTTTCCATGAAGTGCCTCGCAGGGGAAATCAGAAGTAATACATTTTGTGCTCTGAGAGATTCCCCAGCCGGTTAAAGCTTTCCTTCAGATGTAATGTGTAAATTACTTTTTAACATCTGTCTCTCTGTGTCTCTGCAGGGATCAGGACAGAGCAAGACTTGTATGTTCGTCTCATTGACTCTATGACTAAACAGGTAAGAGGTTTTTTTAATCGTTAGATTTAAAAAAAAGTGAAGTCTGCATCGGTTTGTTGGTCTGACTGTTGCGCCCCCTCACCCCCCTGCCACCACCAACCCCTTCCTCCTGCTCCCCCCCACCACCCTGGCCTTGCTGCATGCCTGTGTCTGAGACCCTCAACTTCAGCACAGCACAGCCTGCTTGATAAACGACCTGTCTTACCTGTGGAATACATTTACAGAGGCCCAGAAAAGTAGAGGACATGTGTCCTCATATTCTACCTCTGCACAGCACCTAGTAAGGGGGAATGGTGCGTGTGTGTGCGTATGCGTGTGTGTGGGTTCTTAACGGGCAATATAGGTGTGTATGTGTGTGCGAGAGAGAGATTGTGAGTGTGTGAATCTCCTCAGTTGTGGCTGTGAGTTAGTGTTTGAGAGAGACAGTGATGCATGCCAGCTCACTCTTTGAGGACCTTGACCCTCATTTCCTCAATGTGAAACAGAACAAACTATCCCAGAGTGTGTTATCGCCAATTCAATCACACAAAGAAATACAGAGCAGCTCATGTGGGCTGGCGCACAACTGAGGGATTTCTCTGCTCGGATGAATTAGACAACGAAGAAAGTAAGCCTCTTCAGCGCTGTTTTGATATCAGGTCTTTTGTTTTGCCAATTCTTCCTCTGGTGCCATTAGGCTTGAAGAGAGTTTGTCTTAGATTGAAAAGAGTAGGAGGAGATGTTGTTTGTGCGAGAGTGTGTGTGTTTGCATGTTTATCGGTGCCTACACGCGCACGTGTGTGTGTGTGTGTGCGTGTGTGCAGGCCGATCACAGCCCTGGAGAGCATGTTGAGTGGGGTTGGAGGGGTAACCAGACTAGATTTTTGGACGCTGTGCTGTATGGACCAGATGGTGCACTATACTCCAGTCTGGCAGTCCAACTGCTCACTGTACACCACATATAAACATACGTGCATGCACAAACACATATGCATGAGCAGTAGTACACACACACACATACACAAACAATTTCGCTCTTACTGTCTCTGTCAGAACAGAGCGTTCCTGTTCAGGAGGACTGGATTCCCACGATACACAGATTTGCCAGATAGACAAACACTACTCCCAGATGAAAGACGCGCGCGCACGCACACACACACACACACACACACACACACACACACACACACACACGCACACACACCTCTTTCTGTTTTTTACTTGCCCCCTGCATCGTGGTTGACTTTTTTTCCCCTCCCAGCACAGCACTCATAAAAATATAAACTGCAATCATTTAAATTTTCTGTGATCTTTTTTCCCCCCCATTTCTTTAGGCCATCGTTTATGAGGGCCAGGACAAAAATCCAGAGATGTGTCGGGTGCTGCTGACCCATGAGATCATGTGCAGGTAAAACTCAAAGCTTTTTATAGTGCATTTCTCACTCTGGAGGTGTCTTTGTTGGCATAAAGAGGGGGCAAAGACATGAGGAGCACTGCTAAATTGCAATAGAAATCTTATCATTTTCCTCAAAGTGGGTTGGGGAGATGGGCCCTGGCCTATTTCTGTTGAGCGTGTATGTGTCTGTGTGTATGTGTGTGTGTGTGTGTGCATCCCTCTCATGTTCAGCTAATTAGGACAAGGAAAAGCTCATTACTCAAACCCATCCTCCTCAGTTTGTGTAATACATGCAGTTTGCTGTGTCCTGACAGTGAGCTATGTGCGGAGGGAGGCAGACTCAAATTACACATAAAATACAGACACACACACACACACACTCAAAAGTAGTAAGCAGAGAGAACTCTCACAGTCCCATTGCATGCATTTACAATCAATAAAGGTATCACACAGCATGTGATTGTCTGCTATAAGCCAGCCATCTAGAAGAACATGTAAGAGTTGCATGGAGAAAAATGGCTAGTGGCAAAGTGTAGCCACTTCCTGGTTATCACACAAGGCAATTTAGACCACTTGTTTTCATATGCTGCAGGAAACGGTCGAGATCAGAAATCTGATCTGGCTCTCCAATCCTCTTGTCCTGGGGGACTTGAGAAAGTAGGGGGAGGGTCAATCTCTCTCCTTCCTTCTCTCGCTTGCTTCGATGTCTTTCTCCATCTCCTCCCACACACACACACACACACACACACACGCGCGCGTGCGCACACATACAGTAGATGCACACATGTAGTCAGACACAGGTACACACAGACATGCAAACGCTCAGGCGAGCAGACAGCGAGGAAAAGGTAGACACGCTGATACTTTTTTTGGGGAACACAGGGGGGGTCGACGACACACAGCACACTGTTACATTGCACTGCAGTCAAATGATTCAAAAAGGACTCGTCACATCAGTATGCAACCCCCTTCTACCCGGCATGCACTACTCTCCAGGTCCAGTGGGACCACTCTGTGACCCACTTCTGAGGGAGAGAAAGAACAAGCGAGAGAGAGAAAGAGAGAGAGAGAGAGAGAGGCGGGATAGAGGGAGGGGACGAGCACTGAGGAAAAATAGAGAACATAAGATGTCTGGTTTTGTGATGTCTGACAGAAATGGAGCTAACCTGAGCCCTGGAGGCTAATTCAAGTTTTTATCCAGCCCCATTCAAGCTCACTGCTTTTTGCCATTCTCCTCCAAACTTTGCCTAAAATCGCCCTGCTGATCTCACTTACTGTAGAGCAAAAGCCCCGGTCTTACCTTGACAAGCTAAACAGAAATCCAACTCGTGCTCCCTCTTGAACTCCACAAAAGTCTCACGCCCCTTTACTCCTACTTCTCTTTCCTCTATGTTCATCTGCTTTCCTCTTTCTCCCTCTCTCTCCGAACTGCACCGTATCTTGCTCTGTCTGCTGTTTGCATCTCGGTGACTAATTCCCCTTTGTCTCGTCCCGTCACCTGCAGTCGATGCTGCGATAAGAAGAGTTGTGGCAACCGCAATGAGACCCCATCAGACCCTGTCATCATCGACAGGTAAGCAAACTTTGCCCTTTGACCCCATCTGACGCGCTGTCATTGTAAACACAAACACAGCAGGTATATCTGCGCAGGGGTGTGAACAAGAGCCGTGGGCCAAATGCGCAGGCAGTAAATACTGTCGGAACATAACACAGACGTTAAAAAAAAAAATCATGACGCAAAGTCATTTAAATTTTCCAGCGCAGGAAACAGTTGGAAGGGATCTCTGACATGCGATTTGGCTGAGAAATTGCAACCTGCAGGCCTAATAAAGCAGGCCACAGGTTGTTTTTGAGCAACCATAATTGTCTGTGTAAGCAGAAAGTGTGAAACGGCAGTAAATTATATTCCAGCGGCATGTGTGTGAAGTGGAGGAGCAATCACAGAGCAGTTGAGCTCCGCTTCAAGTGTGGTCAAACACTGTTTGTGTGGTCATGCTGATGATTTAGCTGATGAGCAGTTAGGGTTACAGCTACACTCTGGTGTGTGTGTGTTTCTGTGTATAAATCTCACTCACGGATGGCTGTGGCACTGAAAGTTGTTAGCTGTTCTTTTTTTTTTCACACACACACACACACACACACACTCTTTTCCATGAGTGTATGCCTTTCTCCCGCTGTCATAAACTACTTCTGACTGATGCAGCAGCTTGCAGGATTTATAGTCAAAAAAAAGAGAAAAAAACTCCCTGTAGATTTACTGTCCGGCCTCTGCTGCACGCATGCACGTGTGTGGCACACGGGAAGCTATTTGTTTATACTCGAGCTGTTCTTCAAGCATGCAGATTTAAGGTGGTTTTGAAGGAGAGTGCTTACAAGCTGAAGAGAGTTTCCATGAAAGAGGCACAGGATGGCATTTTATTAATGTATTTTCAGATCTACAACACGTCCCAGCAGCTGCATTATTTGGTAAAATGGGGTAGATCGTAGTGTATTTGATGTCTGATTTGAATTTGTCACATTTGAGTGTATTTGTGTGAGTGTTAATGAGGCAGTGACCTGTGCTATCTGATGAACACAGCTGTCCTGTTCTTACTGCTGCTCTGTCAAAAGCCTCTTTTTACCTGTGCAACTGTGTGTGTGTGTGTGTGTGTGTGTGTGTGTGTGTGTGTGTATGCGTATATATATATAAATATATATATTTATGTGTGTTCAAGTTTGTGTGTGTGCGTGCGCCACCCTTGTTCCGCTCCACTGAAGCAGAAGGCCTCACCTCAGCGCTCCCTGAGACAGCTGCACCCCGCCACGTGGCCTCAGACAACACGCCTGCCCATCACTCTGTGCCATATTTCTGATTTTTGTTTTCCTGTGTGCATACTTGTTGAATTTCTCATCTGTGCACTCTGTTGCTCCATCTTCACGGGCGCCATCCCGGCTCGCCGCAGTTAAACTTTCTCTTCAGTTTGCCGCAGCTTGAGCACAGCCACCTTAAGTGAAGCAGGCTGATCCTCCTGTGAGCAGCTTTCCCACACTGAGCATGTGTTGTGGTCGCTCGCTGGCGGTATTCCCCCGACGCCTGATGGCTCAGGTGTGAGGGCAGCATTAACGAACAACAAATTAGAACGGGGGAGGGAAAACAACAGCAATATCTCTGTTTTCCTCTCCAGCGAGCACTCTTTCTGGACAGGAAAATAGGTCAGGTGAGAGGAGAACAGTTAGGAAGGGGGTGGTAGCTAGTTTTTAAAGGGGGACTGAAGGGGAATAAGCAGAGGAGGGTTTATACGTTTGCTCATTTAGTACCAATATATTCTTGGCAATTGTAATAATCAGGGATTCATAAACAAACAAACAACTGTGAGGCTGAAACTGACTCAATTACCATGAGTTCCCCTCCTTCAAATTCATAAAGAAATACCATCAGCAGCCCCTCTCCACCCTTGAAGTTATTTAGTTCGTTAAATAAGGGCTCGTTAGCCCTCTGCTGTTTCGCAGAGATGATTAGATTTTACAGCCCTAATTAGCTGGGCTAGCTCTAACTCTTCTGGAAGAGTAATGGGTCTGATTGCCTAATTAGCTCTCTCTCGTTAAGATGGGAGAAACAGGCCACTGCAGCAAAACCACGGGAATGAGGAAAAATAAAGTCAGCTAATGAGAAACTTATTTGATTGTTAGGAGAACAAATCTGGTACAGTGTGGATCGGCGAGGCTCTGGGTACTGTACTCGCTCACTGGGAGAATCTCAGCCCTTTCTTTATCTCGCCCCCTGTTGAAAAGAGAATTTGTTTGGGCTTTAAAGTATCTACAAGGAGCAATATGCTTCAGATTTTAGTTGAGAAGCATATTTGTTTAGGCAGAAATCACTTTAACGGGACGATCCGTGGTTGCGTTGTCATCGCTGCTTGTATTCTCTGACTGCTTTCTCTGCTGTCTGATGTGGATCAGCACTGAAGAAGAAGAAGAAGAAGAATAAGAAGACAGCTCATGCCATATTTTATGTATTTAACCTCGGAGACAGTAAGTTCTTGAAAATTCAGTCAGACCTTGGCATGACATGTTGTGTCTGTGCTTGACACTGGGCAGGAGAAGCAGCTGAAAGGTGAGATGCTCCTGTGCCTCTGTTCCCCAGGGAAACATGTGTGGTCCGCTTTAGCCTCTTACAGAAGCAGGATAATATGAGGGGAGGCCTTAACCCCTAAACCTCCACTTCCACTTCTCCCCATCACTCTTGGTTAGCATGGGGTTAATCATATGCAGCCGCGGTATATGATCACTCTATCATGCGCCCCGATGGGCCCCAAATCACAAACACATTTCCCTCTCGCCCATGCAAAGCTTTGTTTTCTCTCTCTATAGCTTATGTCCGTCTGCTCACGGAACTATTTTTGTTAATGCACTTGGTATAATTGTGGACAAATCTGTCAGCCCTACTCGCTTTGGGGGTATGACTGTCCCTCCAGCGCCATGTGTCCTCTCTTGCCTCTTACCACCTGTGTCCCGTGGCCCTTTCCTGCTCATCCAGCTCCCATAGGCCTGCTGCAGGGTGTCCCCCAGGCAGGGAGAGCCTCTCTGGAGGGGGGATAGAAACACTCTGTGACCAGTGATAAGAATCCACTGGTTATCCCTGCATGGCCCGCAATCCCTCCTCCATTTACAGTGCCAGGAGGGGCAAAGGGGTGTCAAGTTTACATGTACAGACAATGTTATTTCAGGTTTATTGCTTTTTTTTTTTTTTTTTTTTTTTTTTGAGCTTGTGTTGGTTTGTGTTTGCTTTTGCACACACTCCTGCAGCCTGCTGTTGATGTGGCCCATTTCCTTGCATGTGTGTCTGTGCTTGTGTATCCGCATCGGTGTTGGTTATTTCCCCAGGAGTGAGTGTGTGTTTTGATAGAGGCCATTTCCTGACAAGTGTGTGTGTCTTGAGTGAAGAATGTCGGGCAGGAAGTGCTCCTCCCGGGGAGGGTGATGTCATGGCCGATGGCTTCCTGTTCTCTGAGCCAGTGGAACGGACTGACTCTCAGCTTCACGGTGGGTAGTTAGCGCTTGTGAACCAGGTTTTGGTTCACCTTTCGGCTGTGTCGGGTCTACACCTTTGGCATTTGCAAATACAAATAAACTCCGGGGGGCAACATTTTTTAAACACAGCATTTTCCCAGTCATATGTATGGCTAGTTTGTCTCTCTAGCAGGGAACCCCCTCATTGTTTTGGTTGTTATGTTTGGATGCACTTCCTGGGGTGAGAGGTCATGTGTTGCCTTGGCTGGGCTAACGTGCACTAGTGAATAATGTATGTCATTGACTTTATGTCAGCCCTGCCAGCCCCCCAAGCAGAGCCCACCCATGTTTAATTCATCCATCTCATTTGTGTGTGTGTGTGTGCCTGCAAATATGTGTGTGTGTCATTTAGAGGCCCAGTCTGCACCTGTCCAGCCATTAGCCCCCTTCTCATTTGCATTTGATGCTAATGCGGTTTACTGGCAGTGCCTTCCGTCCCCTTAGCTTAGTTTCATTTTCATATCCATGACTGTGTTAGTGAGAAGGTGAAGGCGCACACTTGCACCGCGGCTATCGTGCAATCTTCTCACCGTACCTGCTGACATCTGAACATCGAGGTCTTCTTTATTTGCTTTTCTTTTCCACATCTTGGGTCAGTTTTATTTCATGCAAGATTGTGATTCTTTTTTTCTTTTTTTTCCTCCCCCCTCTTTTTTTTTTCCCTCACAGCTGGTTTTCCATTGTTGCTCTGACCACCTATCAGTAGCTTGACGTTTCCCTCCAAGTCAAAGAGAAGCTAGAAACATATCATGAGACCCTGGGAGCGACACTCGCATGTTGGATTGCAGGATCTCCCCTGCTACTTTTTCCTTCATAACTTTTATGATCTTGCCTTGGCTTGATTTGTTGCATTTCTTTGAGGGTGGGGGGGGGGGGGTGTTGTAATGTGCTGTTTCTTTTTTGTGCAGTCAGGCTGTTATGGGAGGCTTTGAAAAGTACTAGCCCTTAGCTGGTTGTGGTGTTTGTGCGGGGCTCAGGGGCAAAGAGGCAAAGTTGTTGGCTCATCGATATGCAGGCAGAACTCCCCTCCCTCAGGTGCTAACGGCCTCACAAAACTGCCTCACGCACACAGACACAGATGCAGCTCTCACCCTCAGATAAACCTGAGCGCAAATACATATGCAGACATGCGCGTGCCCAGTTATAAAGAATCCACAGGCGTGCAGAAATATAGCATGCACAGATGTACACTGACCTGCAGCTTTTTGCATCTGTTTGCTTGTGTTCTTTTTTTCCCTGCGGTGGTCCCCCTCCTCCCCGGCATTGGAGGAAAGGGTGTCCCCAGGGGATGGACAGCTACACTGATTGACAGCAGGGGGTTTGGAGGTCGAGGAGCCTCTAAAACAGCGCTGCCACTTTCTCTCACATCCAACCCCCCCCCCAAAAAAAAAAAGCTGTCTCACTTTTATTTCCAATAAATTAACACGTAATTCTCAGAGTTTATACCTGGGATTGTTCTGGGGTATATTTTATATCAAATTAACCCAAGCTAAGTTAGTTTTGTGAAAAGGAAACAATTAGGTACATGTTGAACATATTATTTTATTAATGCTTAGGTTTGTGTGTGTGTATGTTTTTGTCTTTGTTTAATTCTTTCCCCAATAAACTAAACAGAGCTGCAATCCCACTTTATAGGTAGTTAAGTTGGTCCTCCCCCGCTGAATGCAGGTAACAGCCAGTTTATTAGTCCATATAAAACGTAATTTACAAATGTCATAGCAGTGAAAAGTTCAGAGTTTCACAACATGAGGTTTTTTTTTTTCCATTTTTTTGGCTGGAGCCAAATAGCACCGTTGTAGCTCTATTTTCTCTCCAAACTGCTTTGTCATTACTGCTTGACATTCCCCGCTTGACCTGGCTGCTCTCCTTGGCTGTTCCCTCTGCCTTTGTGTCAGTGTTTGTTCTGTCCCAGAATGGAGGGGTTTGGCTGGCCAGAACTGACCCAAATGAGTAGCGTCCTACTTCTCTGAGAGCTATTTAAGACATTTTTGGTGTTGGAAATTGCAGGTTAGAGAGATAGAGATAGAATGGGAGTAAAATAGAATGAAGATATATTTACCATATGAGAGATCTCGTGTGCGAACGTGTGTGGTATACTGCAAGTGAGGAAAGACTAACGTTTTCCAGGATTTAGTCCGTGATTCGCCCTAGAAGATGCGCTCAATTTGCTTTTCAAATGAGGCGTGAAGAGCATGTGTGTGCGCACCCCTCCAAGTGTGATGCTATACGTTTGGACGTGCACAGCTATGTGCATGTGTGTGCATGTGTGTGTGTGTGAGAGAGACGGGAGCGAGGCTTTGTTTTCTCCGTGCTCTGATGTGTGCGGACAGTCTCACACGCGGACCACTAAGTGCTCTCTCGCAGCCAATGTGATACACAGCTGCCCATGCTGCTGCTCTTAATTGAATAGACACACCAGCTCCTCTCAGTGAAGGATACTCAGGCATCCTCTCATAGCAGGCTGAGCCAGCGTGACATCGAGCAGTGTAGCTTCAAGCTGCCCCAATCGCAGCTCTCACTGATGATTCACTGTTTACCAATTGTTTCTGCTAAGTGAGGACACAGACAGTATGTCTCATGCCAGCTCCATACCCCCAACACTCCCGATGTTTCACTTCCCATCAGTCAGACCCTCTTCTGGTGTTTTACCTCAGCACTGCTGCCCAGGATGTAAGTCCAGGTGTCCAGGATGAGGTCTTGTGACACGCTGTGCCAGAGCAAGATGTATATTCTGCTGATTATTTTCCATCAATCTGTCCAGGAAGAATGGATCACTGGCCAGGCGCTGTGAGCGGTGCTCTCAGTTTCACATGTCACAATGGAAGGAAAACCTGCACACCATGTGGGAAGTGGGGGGGATTGAGAGCGATATGTTCTGTGATCGCAGTGGTGGGATCCTGCAGCAGAGTTATGATGTTGGAAATCATATTTTGATTATTCTATGCAAGGTTTACTTTTTGTTCCAGTGTTTTCAAAACTGTACAAAGAGGGGGGGGGAGCACTCAAAGGCTATTTAGTTACTATATCATCCTCTCCTAGTTAGGCCTTTTCATATCTGCTCTTATATATGAATTTTGTGACACTGAGCTTGACTAATTTGAGCTGCGATGTTAAGAGACAAAAGGAAATCTTCAAGGGAGCATCTCTGCCATAATTAAATGTAAAGCAAAGACGTCAGCGTGCAGACAATTATGGTCAACAGCACTGTTCGATCAAAGGGATGATATATTCTTACATTCTTAATATATTCTTTTTTTGCTTTGCATTAATCATCAACAAATGAGACCTAAGCACATGTCACTGTTCCACTTCAAAAAGCAGAGCTGAATTTAAAGGCCTTTGTTTGTGTTTATGTAACTCATGTGGGGAGACAAAGTAAGGCGTAGGCAATCGACTGAGGCACTTTGTTGTTTTACACCGCCTCACCCCGTTTATGTGCGCGCTGCTATCGTTGTTTGTTTGTTTACCGAGTGGCTTGACCTCACTCAGAGGAATGTTCACTTGTTTCCTTTGCTTCAGTGTCTCCTTGATTGTGTCGCTCTCTGATTTTCTCCATCCATGTGTCTCTCCTCGCCTTGTATCTTCTACATTTCTCTGTCTATCTGCCCCTCTGTCTATGTGTCTTTTTCTTTGGTCCTCCCACTCAGAACTCCAGATTTAACTCTGAAGGCTTTTCGGTTAATCACACTTGGAATCTTCCTCGCGTTTGAACGCTCTTCCTCGGCGAACGTGCTCCTCCTCGATCCCTGCGCGCGGCGCAGGAGAGACTGCTCGCTAATTATCCCCAGTTATTGGCTCCTCCAACACGGGAGCTGTGATTTACATGAGGTGACATTCAGTTCAAACACACAGACCTTTGCAACCTTTTTTTTTCTGGAAAACAATTAACAGTGCCGCTTTCTCTTCTGCCTCTCTCTGCCGTACCTGCTTTTTTCTCGCGCGACACCACTCCCTCCCTCTTCCTCTGGCTATTGTCTTCGCAAAAACAGACAAGATTTACTGCCAAAAGAATGAAGGGGTGTGTGAGGTGTGACTGGCAAAATTGCTGGCGTATTTTTTTTTTTAAGCAGGCAATTACTTGCTTGTTAATTTACAGTTATTCTTTTGGGTAGCTGTTGAGAGAGGAGTTTGGAGGAGCCTTTGAGAGAAACATAAGGCGCTAACTTTAGTTTTGTAGAGTTGAAGCTGACTGTGGTCTTTAAATTAGGTCACATTTTCACAACAACAAAAAAAGAAAATAAAGAAAAATAAAAGCACTTCACGCGACTCTTCTGTATTTCCACCATTGACCCAAGTAAATTCGACATGCACTCCCGTGCGCACACACCTATGAAGAGATATATAGCCTACACAGGCACGTTCAAACACAAAGACAAACTTACAAGTGTGCCGTTAATGAAGCGCATCTCTCTTCTGTCATGACGCCCATGTTAGCATGACAAGATGTTTACACACACAAGCACGCCGGCGCCTGTGATGTGGGCCGGGATGAAAGAGAGGTAAGAGGAGAGAGAAAAGAAGAGGCAGAGACATGATAGTGAGCGTCAGGTATGGAATGCTTTTCTCTGTTTGACAGGAGGACAGTTGTAATAGTACCCCACTGAGAGGCGAGAGTGAGACAGATAGACAGACGGCAGAGAGGGAGGCATACCTGGAGAAATGCATTCTGAAAAGGGAAGACTTTTTTTTTTCCCACTACAGAGGACTTCTCTGAACTCAACCACATTCTCGAATCTGGAGGAAAACAATTAGATCCACCCGCTTCCCCTTGTCCCGCAGTGTAGATTACAAATGAGCAAACCTGGCATTTATCACATTACTACAAACATTTATTAAAGCTGGTTCCCCTTTAAAGCTGCAGAGATAACAGTGGGTAATTGCAGAGACTGGCTCTATTAGTTAAGTATGCCTAATGTCACTGCCTCAGAGCATTAATGGACGCCGTAGTATTATGTTCCTGCACTCATTACCACCCCACTCCCCTTCAAACAGATACACACACACACACACAAAATCACACACACATATCCACACACCCTTCTCCCCCCTCCATTGACCCTGCAGCAGGAGTCTGTGCCACTCTAATGAGAAATGGAAAACACCGCTCCGCGAGCTCCAAGACACACACACATAAACACACACATATACATGGACACACGCACGCTCAATGGGAGACATTACAAGGGGACAGAGGGGTACACTATAATCACACACGCCCAGGGAAACAATTGTGCCGTTATCAGAGTGATCACATTATAAAAGTTTAATAAACACCAAACGGCCTAATGGTGAATTAGCCCGCATCTGCCCTGTGTTGTGCCAGGCTATAATTAGTGATTTAACAGAGACAAACAAATGTTTTTTAACCAGAGTTCTTCACAGCTTTTCACAGTTAACAGATTTTTAGTCAGGCATAAATGATCAAGTTTGTGCAGAAATTAAAGGGAAATGAAGGTCTTTATTCTGCGCTCTTGACTCCGAGACACCAAAAGTCTCTTTCTCTCTCTCTCTCTCTCACACACACACATACATACATGCACACACAGTGAGAGAAAGTCGCACAAACGCTAACCACCAAGAGGAGAGTTTGGCTCAAGCCCCAGTCTGGTTTTCTAAGTGGCACTTGAGATGTGTATGGAGAGAGGCGGATGGGTGCTTGAGATTGTTGAGGAGAAGAAGAGAGAGAATGAAGGGGGGTGTGGGGGAGGAATGGAGAAAGGAAACAGGAAGAGATGGTGGTGAATGACGTGGAGCAAGACAAGAGGAGGGGAAAGGCATTCTCTTTCTTCAGCGCTGGGCAAAAAAAAAAAATTGTGTTTCTGTTTTGATACGTGTGTTTGCGTGGACACATATGCACGTGTGCATATGAGGGCAGGGATGGAAAATCGATGACAATTTATAATTTAACAATCACAAGGACCTTTCACTTTTCCTAGGGCCTCCATCCCCATTCATCAATATTACATCAGGACTCAGACTTAGTGTTAGTGAGCAGGAGGGCGCGAAAACAGCTGAGGAGAGAGAATATGGCTTTGGTCCAGTGTGTGTGTGTGTGTGTGTGTGTGTGTGTGTGTGTGTTGGGCGTGGGGGTGTTGGTGTAGGGGGAAGGAGGGCATCTGCTGAAGTTGTAGAAAACATGGCTTCCAGCATACACAAATGTGCAAACGCACACCCCAACTTGCATGTGTGTACATCTGCATCTGTCCGACTGCTTGTGTGTGTGTGTGTGTGTGTGTGTGTGTGTGTGTGTGTAGGTGTGTGCTTGCCAGCTGAGTGACAGCTTACTATTGATCTGTGGGAGGCCACGGTGTCATTAGACCCAGTATGGACCAGCAGGCACACGTGGAGGTCAGGGCACAGAGTTTGTGCATAAGTACATGTGTGTGAGTGCATGTGTGTGTGTGTGTGTGAGTGCATGTGTGTGTGTGTAGGACTGGGGGACCAAGTGTTCAGTAGTGACAGGCTCAAGCCTCTGAAAGAAAATCAATCGTGTCATAAGAGGAAGGTTTCCTCCAGCCTCCTTTTCCTTCTTTCTTCCCTCCTCCTCTTTTTCCACCTCTTCTCATCCTTTCTCCTCTTTTCTCCCATTTTCTCCTTTTCATTCTCCTCATCTGAGAGGTCATTCACCCACAGCTCCATTTATACCTTTGCCACCCTCTTTTTTTCTGTTTGTTTTTTTGGAGACTGTTTTCTGCAATCGCTTGTGCACAGCGCTCCCGTGTCAGGATGGCAGTTGCATGTGTGATGTATGGATCAATTCACGAGGTTATCCTAGCAAAAACCAAGCCATTAGTGACAGAGCTGAGCCTGGATCAGCCCTCATTAACTAAAAGGGTATGTGGACTGTTTGTCCGGATAAAAGAAATGACCCTCAAACCGGGGCCAATTAACTGAGAAGGCTGAGACTAGCTGAATTGATGGCACGTGTTGTTTCGTTCAACACAAGTTTGGGTTCGAAAAGAAACTGATAAGACTTTGTTTTATTGTGAATTTAAGATGTCCTTCAGTTATTTATCGTTAAGGATGAGCACACACACACTCTCTCTCTCACATACACACAGGGCAAGCATCCACCTGTTCTCCTCTCCCCTGTCTCGCCTGAGGGGACTAGTATGGTAGATAACAGTTTGAGTGGGCCTTCTGCAAAACACTAATCAGACCTAACACTGCCTAATTAGCACAGAGTCCACTGATTGGCTTACAGCAATAATTAACACAGGTGAGAATAATTAGCTCCCCATAGACCTGTTTGTGCCTGTGTGTGTGTGTGTGTGTGTGTGTGTGTGTGTGTGTGTGTGTGTGTGTGTGTGTGTGTGTGTGTGTGT
>JAVDPK010003007.1:280284-296100 GCA_034780415.1 Cichlasoma orientale | reverse complement strand
GTGTGTGTGTGTGTGTGTGTGTGTGTGTGTGTGTGTGTGTGTGTGTGTGTGTGTGTGTGTGTGTGTGCGTGTATGTGCGAATGCTTTTTTTTTCTTTTTTCTTTTGCCCGTGTTTAAAGCAACAAGATCGACTCTAACACCCTGACTCATAAACATAACCCCTCACAATTACACCAAGCTCACTTCCTCTCGAATAAGACAACAGCAGTTTTAACTTGCACACAATTGCACACTGGCATCAACTTCCATTACACCCCGCATTACTGTCACCCTTAAATCACCACTGCTGAGGTTTTGCTGGTTTAGCAGTACTGACAAGTTGGCTTTGGAGGTCTAAACTGTGGTGGGAGCCTTCTCATCAGCCTCCTCGCATTTTTTTTTTATCATCTTCCATCCTTTTTCTCACCAGAGAAAGTGGCAATCCACTCCGGTTTAGAGAGAAAAATAAATAGACTGGTTATCCGCAGGAATGCGAATGCTACTTTCGTCCCATTAGGAACATCTGTGAGCGTGGCTTGGGATCACAGCGGGTTGTCTATGCGACTTTGAACATGTGACAAGTGGCCTCATTGTTTAAGCATATTCAATATCTACACACTGTGCCAGATACGCTCTGTGCACTTGCATACATATCTGCGCAGGGCACACATATTTACAACACATTTACATGAAAGCAAACACCCACATAAAAGCGCACACCCATCATTCCTTGCTCACATGCCCACACACACACACGCACGCAAGCGTGCACATACACACAGGCGCACCTCTGTGGACCTGTCATGTGTCATGCAGACAGGGGTCAGATACTGTGTGATGTGTGTGGGGGTTATATCGCTTGGGAAAAGGACTAAAGATCTTACCGGGTCTGCAAGAGGGCCAACAATAACAGCCTGAAATATAACAGCAGTGAAAGAACCCTCACAGTGACAGGAGGAAAGCCGGGCCCCAAGCCAGCGACTCCACAGATCAGAAACACTTCTACTGGCACAAAGATGGGGCGGGATCACTAATTCATAGCTAATGTGAAAAACAAAGAACATTGTTTTGTAATGACACTGTAAAACAGCTAAGGAAAAGAGCGGCGAGTGTTTTGACAGATTGGAAGCACATGTTTGAGAAGAAAGAATAATAGCAGAGCTGTACGAGTTCTTTTTTTTTTTTTTTGTGCACATTCCCAAATCAAGATGATGCTCTGACCACATTTGTCATGGGAACTTCAGCCATGTAAACACAGCCTTGACTCCTAGTGGTTGTACCGACTGACACACACACACACACACACGCACGCACGCACACACTCACCCACACACACTCACATGCGAATAGACACTGAGCACGCTCAGCCATGTGCAACGCACAAGCAATCTGCAGAACCAGAAAAGTCAGAGTGCCCCCTAGTGCTGCCTGTTTTACCATTACCTCATGTTTATCTTCATCACTATTTCATCTTCTGCAACTCACAAGTTGTTAGTGACAACTTGGTCTCAGTAGACCAAATTGATGATCAACTGAAGAGCAAGACAATAAATGGGAGGCATGGTTATAAAATATGAAATATCAAGAAAAGGCTGACCTTTTTTCCTTCCTTTTTTTTACATATCCAAAGAAAGAATGTGGGTCTACAACGATTCTTGCAAAATCTGTTTTTTCCTTACTTTTTTTTGAACATTTAGTCTCTGCAAAGCTTGCTTTGGCATCGCCTCTCAACCATGAATAATGCTTAAGATTATACTTTTCCAATTAAGTCTTCTGCCAGTGCTGTTTCCCCCCCTGTGCTGCATGGCATTACACTGTTTTAACAGCAAAACTCTCAAACATTCCGACTCACCCCTGCATACGGAATCCTGATCTTTAAGGACACGGGAGTTTTTCAATCAAAGCTTTGATTGAATACTTTGCCATCCTCAGCACTCGCACACCCGCAAATACACACAGGTTGTTGACAGAGAGTGTCTCGAGCAACATCATTTACCACTTAGGCCCCTCCCCGAGGACCGTGCCATTCTTAATGCGAGGCAGATAGTTTGATAGCTCTGGTTTCTGTCGAGAAGTGCACGTCAATCAACAGCTCCCGTCAACGTCACCAAGGCAAAGTGTTTCTGAAAGATCTTTTTACTGAGTGCCTTTCTAGCCATCCTTTTCCCACCCCACCCCACCCTGCACGCACACAAAAACACACACACACATGCACAAACATACACACAGCCATTTCCATCTCAGCAATCACTTCTCCTAGAGTTCTCCTTTTTCGGACGTGTAACAGTAATTGAGGTTGTTCCCTTGGGTGCAGTGCATTCTGGGCTGTTAAGTGCTGTTTCTTGTTTTTTTTTCTCAAATGGGTTGTATTTTGGCTATTGTGTTGTTTCTTTCTGCTTTCCTATAGAAGTGTAAGCAGTGGGCCATATTTACATGTATCATTAGAGAATAGAAACCCTGTCGAATGCCGGGCATGCGAGGGTTTATCTTGCCCCATGGAATATCAATCAATACGACAAAGAGACTTAACACTTTTTGCACACACCCAGTCACTGGAGAATCAAGAAAAAAATGTTTCAGATAAAATGATTACTGCCAACCTCAAGACTGAGACTACTATGACATAGATGACTGAGAATCTACACAGATCACTGCCAATCATTTAATTCATCCCAAATAAAAACTGCCCATTGGAATAGCAACTCAGTTCACTCATGAGCCAACCATGTCTTTTTAATACGATACACAGCCATTTGAGGGTGTTCACTTGCTACGCTGACCTCCCTGCACTCCGCATCAGGCCTGGCTTGAGCACACTCAGTGACCTTTCTGCACGTTGATGACGTTGTCTGTCCAGAAGAGGGAGTGATTGATCTGGATTGACACAAACAGCCAGTGCCCTGCCTGGCCTGTCAGACAGCATCACTGGGTCACTGTAGCATGCCTGAATGCCAGATGAGGAGGGATGGTGAACACATGGGGCGGTGACCTGCTGTCTGTGATGCAGACCATAGTTTTGGGGAAGCTGGAGTTCATTTGGAAAAAAAAGAACAGGCTTCCCATATGTGCAGCAAGCTGCGTGAGGTAAACGCCAGTGAATTTTGCTTTAAATTGCAAAGAAAAAATAAACTGAGAAAAAACATATTATTGAAATGGTGATCCTGGACAATATGACATATTTTGGAGATATCAGTAGTTGACAGCATAAAATGACTAATGTTAGAAGATATATTAAAGGATCTCTTACATTTAGTATCATCTGCATGTTTGCTTTTGAATTTTTGTTTGTTTTTTAAGGAACTGGAATAGTTTAGTTGTCAGTGCTCTCTAATAGAAAAAAAACTTTTGTCTATCTTTTGTCTTTTGTCTAAACTACTATCGCAACACTGCAATAATGAAGAGTAATGCATCTCGCCTCAACTTCCCTTGAAGCTTAATAGCTATGATCTGAAGGCACAAGAGCTATAGAAACACACAATGCACAAAATGTCAATCTCTGTATGTGGCTGAAGGAATTTTATATGGGGTCTTAGGATTTTTATTTTATTTCTTACTGTTAAATTTAACATTTTGTCAAATTCAGTAAGAAGTCCTTATTCTAGTGGGTCAACAGAAAAAATGTTGACCCCATATAACGTTTTTCCCATTGTTTTTATATCCCCATAGTCAGTAATAAATATGAATCATTTGTGACAGCTCGATCTCTAGCTTTATATGAAGGTTAATGTTCTTATATGATCATCATATATGGCGGTGTCCGAACACGACCTATAGACTACAACTCCCACGCTGCTTCACGCAGTCTTGATGACGTAGAACGGGCATTTCCCGTAGTAACCCTTCCTGACTGCCTGTTGGTGCGTGTGCGCCTCCTGTCTTGAAAGAGAGGTGAAGAATAGTTTACTTTCCATAGTTCAAGGTTTGGTGACGGTGTTCGCTTGGAGTAAAGGCTTTTGCCGAGGCGTTAAGCCCCCGTTCACGTAGCCAAGATGCTGAACATGTGGAAAGTTAGGGAGCTGGTTGACAAAGCGTGAGTATCTTCTGATCACTGTTAGGAGTTATTTGTGCTCGTAGTTCACCTGTTTGAAAGAGACACGTACCCAAAACTTTGACGTCACGTCACTCTTACAAGTTAGCTACCCTGTATGCTACTAGCGAGTTAGTTAACTGACTTTTAGAAATTCTGTTTTAGTTGTGGGTGTCCCGTATTTTATACAGTTATTTTTTCCTTTTTGTTCTTTTAAACTGTAGTTAAAATGTTGTGGTTTGACCGCGAGTGGCGTTTGTTCGTCTTCTCCGAGAGTGCAAGCTAACTCGCTTGGCTAACAAGCTAATTATGTAGCTCGTTGACTGGGTGGGTGGCTAGCCGACCAGGCTAGCCAGCTAAGCTAGTTTGACAGCTCTCAGGCTGAACAATAAAAAGGTGGCTGTTCTTCAGTTTTACGTAACAAATGTGTCATCTAACCGCTGTTTAGCTGCCACTGCCAGGAAGTTTATTATAATAACTTAATTAAGAGCAGAAATGCTTGATGATCGTCATGACACTTGTAGCTAAGTTATACTCAGCGTTGTGGTTGTTGAGTGTATAGCACTCTGAGTTGTACTGTACGTTAAGTTAGTTGTTGATCTTGAGCTTACAGTACAAAGCTTGGTTGAATTATTTGGGATTTTCCACCAGAATTGACATCCCAGCCTGCTTGTGGAGCTAGCAAACACTGCAAATTAAAACCTCAAAGTAGGCAAATGTCCAGTGTTGTTTGTTTTTCACACGTTTTTATTTATTTATTTTAGCTTCCGTTGTCTTCCAATGTGTGAATACTTTGTTTAAAACTTGTATTGGGAATTTTTTTTATTTGGTGTATAATTATAATAATAATATCACTGTCAGTCAGACTATCAGGGGTATTTTTCAGGGGCAAGAAGGCCAGAATGTGTATTAAAATAAAAACGCACTTAATAACAACTGCTTTTACATTTTACAAATGCAGTTGATTCACAGTCATGTAGACAACCATTTATTACCAGTAAATTTAAGTACCAGTATTGCTTAAAGTTTGTGTGTGTTGAAAATTTTGACCATAACCTAAGACCCTTCATGTGTATTTTATTTTTGTTTTGTTTTGTTTTTAAAGTATACATAATTGATTGTGTGTTTTGTATTTTTTGCTTTAGGTAACTATAAAAACCTTGCTTCACACAGTAAACCTTTCAATGTATTGTGAAATCTAAGAACCACAGCAGAGCATTTATTAATGAGTGACCAGTCATGTCCTTTGTTTTGTAACTTGTTGGTGGATATCAAGCTCCTAGGTCAAATGCTAAATTTGATCATTTCATTGAAATGATCAAATTCTAGCTCATCATGTTTTTTTTGTTTTGCTTTTTTAATTTAACATGGATACAAGCACAAGACAAACATTTGCCAGGCTAACTCATTACTGTTTGTGCACCTCTGGTTTTTGCATAGTTTAATGGGAGTGTTGGTCAAAGCTTCCTTGGCAGTAATTTATTACCTCACTTTATCAAAGAGCTAACCAACACCTTAGGGTTTGTGTGACATGTTTTGTTCTGCTTTGACTGCTGGTTTATTTTCAGCTAATGACTGTGTTGTAAGGCTATTGTAAGCTATTGCACAAGTTTTTTTCTTTAAAGGGTTTAGTGGTTTATTGTGCACAGCCAGACAATAGCATGTTCTTAAGTCTAGCCAAGAATGCAATCCTGTGGATGCACTTGACTCCCCTCGGTGTGTGACCTCTTGCAGCATGTTTTATATTTGTTGGAGAGTCAGAGAGAAGGGGGGTGGGGAGCATTTACTTGAAAAAATGTAACTCAGTAATTCCAGATTTCAACAAACTTAAGGTGACACGGCATTTATGTATAAACATGCCGCGACTTGAAAAATTGTGAATGATTGTGATGCACACGCATTTATCTATCCACACACACACACACACACACAAAACTACGTAAATTATTTACCAAACCTAATGTTATATAAATAACACTATCATGCAGTATTGTACAAATAGTTTTTACTGTTTTATATTTCATTTTCTGATGCTTCTGGACTGTTTTTATTTTAACTTTTAAAGTAATTTGAATTAAAATTAAATTGACAGACTGAGAGGGGGGTTATTTGTATGAGCGCACCTTCATTCCAGTCTGGCTTTATTTGAAATTGTGGGTGATAAAAGAGCTTATGTTTCTAGGCATTTGAAGATGGTAACCTGTTCTGACCTATTTATTTTCACGACATGTGTGTCAGACTCAAGTCATTAAGACTGACACTGATGCTGGCAAAATGCAACACATTGTTTCTCTGTGATTAATTAGTTTTCTAAGGCAGGAGGTGTAGATGGATATTTTTTTTTATATTGTAATGAGTAAAAGCAACACTCATATGAAAAGTAAAGTGCAGTAGCAGTCATGAGTAAGGGAAATGTTTCAGCAGTATAGCAGCGGAAATATGCGTGATTGTGTGTCACCGAGAGCTTCACGACTTCCGTTTTATCTGGCTGATATCTAGAACAGCAGCCACCTCTGTAAAAAAGATAAGCCGTTGCATCAATGCCTTTTGGTTTTGGTTTTTTTCTTTTTCTTTCACTCATGCATTACAGGGCTTAGCATTATCCCTAACTGGTTAGACAGAGTCTGGATATATATAGCAATAACAGCATATAGAGTAACCAGACTCCTCAAAACTAAATGAATCTGAACTATAAAATTATGGCCATTTTTCCAAACCCTTGGATAAAACCAAGTGTTTGGAAGAAGGAGGTTTGAACTCTGTCTGTCAGGGACTTGTCAGTAAATGTTTACTGTAATCCATAGTTGAGCTCTGAGGCTGATTTAATCAGCTGTGAAAAGAGCCCGGCATGGTAATTTTCAAATACTTTTCATGGATTAGGCCACATTTTACAAAAGAGAGTATGTTGTCAGAGTTCTAACCATACCCTGCAGCTTGTAGCAATGCAGCCTGTCTGAAAACCACAGAGGGTGGATCCCTGTTAACTGTGTGCCATTAAATCTGTGTTGCTTTTTAAGGGCCTCTGCAGTTTATTGCTGATGTGGCAGTAGTGAGGGATGGGGACGTACAAGTTTCAAATTCTTTATTTGCCTTACCAGATTTTTGCTAAAGCTGCTGCAGGACTTATTTATTTTAATTGATTTTAATGTGATTATTGAGTTCTGTAGTCCTGTAACGACCACTTTTATCTAAGTTAATACATTAAAGTGAATATGCACCCAGGCCTCAGAAGGTGGCTCGCTTTTATGTTGCACATACACTTTGGGATAGTGGCTATACTATACTGCTTCTCATAAAGCAAACATTGCAGGAATTGTCTAGATAACCAGTTCATCCAGTTATTTCTGCATAGATGCCAAATAGCATGTTGAATTCAATCCCCTTCCACAAATGGGGACTAGGCAAATACAGATGCAAAATCTCAATTAAAAAAAAAAAAAAAACACAATACCTTTGACAGTCAATGCAAAGCAGTTGATGTTAACAGCAGCCTGCTGTTTTATTCAGTGCCATTTTAGCCTCCATTTATGTGTTTACATTGGATGCATTGTTTATTTGTGTGTGTGGTCTGCTTTTGCTTTGGCAAGTGGTTATGGAGCACACACACGTGTTCCTTTTAGCCTTTAAAAGGATAGGTATCGTTCTCTTAAGCACCTTTTAGTCTCTGATTTTTATTTTTATGTTGTTGGTCTTTGTAGCATGGGGTGTGGGGACATTCTTGGAGATGAAATGCCAAATATTTGATGTATCCAGTGAAGGTGTGTTTTTTTGTTTTTTGTTTTTTTTTAATCGTAGAACCAATGTCGTGATGAACTACTCTGAGGTGGAGTCTAAGGTCAGAGAAGCCACCAATGATGACCCTTGGGGACCATCAGGACAGCTGATGAGTGAAATTTCTAGGTAAGGACACAGTGTACAGTGTTCTATCAGATGTCCCACTGTAAAGCACCAATGTTGTACTGTAAATAAAAGCAAACCGCATAAAGATTACCTTTAAGTTCTTTTAGCTGCATGTCCATGAACTTTTTTTTAAAACTCAGGAAATTTGCTTTAATGACTATTCAGATCTTGTTGGGTGCTGGATGTGAAGCCTCCTCTCTCATCAAAATAGGAAAATTATAGAGCAATGGGAAATGTGTATTATAGGATGTAAGGCCAAATAGTGTTCTTATGTTGGAACTGACAGTTAATTTTGTTCCATTTTACATAAATCTGGGAAATACTGTTTTTAATATATATTTTTATTTAATTCTTTTAGGTTAATAAGGATGTGGTAGATTGTAGTTAACTTAGCGGTGTTAACTTAAAATTACCAAAGTGCACTACTAACAGCTGAGTGAGAACTTTTATGAAGAAACTGCCATAGAAATTCTTTTTTTTTTTTTTGTTAATTATTGCTGTAAATTACTTGAAGCATTTAAGTACATAAGGACTCCTCTGAACTGCATCTGACATGTCTTACATGACTTTCTTTCTTCTTATGCCAAAAACCTACACGCCCTGAAGTTAGGAGTGACACAGAACTTAGAAGTTTCTCATGACTCAGCCAGTTAGGAGCTGTTTATAGCCTTAGGACGTTTTTGCAAACATGGTTCCCGATGTTCAAGCATCTTGTTCGACCTCTCCAAATCTTTTTCTTTTTGCAGAAAATTGCAATGAGAACATTAAACCCCCAAGTATACACTGTTGATCATTTATGATATACGAAGTGAAATAATAGTGGACATCAGTGTTTGAGTTCATCTGGTTTTCTTGTGCATATTATTCTTGTTATGCAACTACACCTGCACAAATGTGGTGAAATCTTTGGATAAAGGTGGTTAAAGGACTAAATAGTCCAATTCTTAGTTGTCATGCATTTTAATTTTTTCAGTAAAAGTAAAATGTCTTAATTTTCTTTTTTCACCCCCTCTTTGAATTTTTTTTTTATAAACAGAGCCACGTTCATGTATGAACAGTTCCCAGAGGTGATGAACATGCTGTGGGCACGCATGCTGCGGGACAACAAGAAGAACTGGAGGAGAGTCTACAAGGTCTGCCTCAGTGCTGTTGCAACATGACACAAACGCGCGTGCTTACAGTAATTGTGAAAGAAGGCTCGAAGAACTAAGTGCTGAGAACATTATTGATTTTGTGTAAGACTTTGGACCTGCTGATCTCAAATTAACACAGATTTGATTTTAACTTGGTTTAACTTTAAAATTCTTGGTCCTTACTTTTTGGCAAGTATCGGGTATGAGCAGGAACCCTTTCACACCGAGTTATCCTTTTTTATAAATAACATATCGGTGGTTTTCATGCAGCAAGAGACATGAAGATGAGTCATATTGTTTGAAACACTGTGCATGAACAGAAACAGAAATCACAGATGGAATAAACTGGATTAACTCCAAACTTGAGGTCAAAAATTTAACCTTGAGAGCCTTTTTTTTTTTTCTCCCTCCCCCTCCAGTCCCTATTACTACTGGCCCATCTCATCAGGAACGGGTCTGAAAGGGTTGTGACAAGTGCCAGAGAACATCTGTATGACTTGAGGTCACTAGAAAGCTACCATTTTGTAGGTAAGGTATAATTCTGGTCTTTTTCATTTGGATCTTATTTCAGGATGGCTAATTTTTTTAGTTTTCTGAATGTTGCCGTCATGAGGAGAAAAGATCTCTGTTTGTCAGAATCGTAATGTTTAACAACAGATTCAGTGTGAGCTGCAATGAATGGAGGGAGGCTCTAAGCAGTGCTTAGTCTTAGCATGCTAGTTTAAAGCTGCTTTCAGTGTCCCAAACCATGTGTGTATTTTAGGTTTTGTTTACAAGAAAGGAAACAGTATTTATTATTCATTGCCTGTGTGTGGCTTCAGTCTATTACTGTTGCAAATTAAGACATTTTTGTTGTTCTTTCTCTTTAAAACTCTATCCCTAGATGAGAATGGGAAGGACCAAGGTGTGAATGTTCGTCAGAAGGTGAAGGAGATGGTAGAGTTTGTTCAGGACGATGACAGACTCAGGGAAGAACGGAAAAAAGCAAAGAAGAACAAAGACAAATACATTGGTGTATCCTCAGACAGTATGGGATACCGAGGTTTCTGTAAGTCCACAGATGTGCAAGTAAAGCAGTCTAAAAATAGAGGTGTTGAGAAAGGGCAGCTGGGATTGATGTGATCACTTTGTTTTTTTAAGTATATAACCTGAAAACAGGAAATATCGTATGATATCCTATTCCTCATGTTTCTTTCTTCTTTTCCACTAGCGGGGGACAGGTATGACTCCGGTGATAAAAAGTGGGATGATGACTGGGAGAAAAAGGGGCCATTCCCCTTCAGTGATAAATTGGGGGAAATCAGTGACAAAATTGGCAGCACCATTGACGACACCATAAGCAGGTTTAGAAAGAAGGACAGAGACGACTCACCAGATCGATTCAGGTAGGATACAGCCACCCTACTATCTGATGCCATGTTGTAGGTACTAACATGTTCTAAATGCAAATAAAAGGAAAGCTTATTGTTGCTGTTTAAGGCAAAAGCATTTGAAGAACAGGTTTACTTGGGGTCATAGTGCTTTGTGTTACTTGATAGGTATATGTACAAACATCATGTCTAGTCATCTTACCTCTCATATTATTTTGTCCCCAGTGATAACGAGGAGGACAGGGGTCGATCGCCTCGCAATGGCCAGCAGGGAAAAGAGTTCAAAGATGAAGAGGAGACTGTTACCACAAAGAGTGTACAGATTGTCCAAGCAACAGAGACAACAGCAACACGAAAGAGAGGAGGGATACCATCCAAGAAAGTAGACCTTGGGGCTGCAGCCCACTACACAGGAGACAAGAGCCCAGATACCACCGCCAAACAGGTAGCAAGAGCAGTCTTGAGCATATGAAATGAGAGAAGATTTTATTGATATGGGACGAAACATGTTTACACCGAGTATTGTTTTTATTTCAGACCCAGCCGGCTGCAGCTGCAGCCCCTCAGCCATCCAACACTGCCCTTGCTGACCTACTGATGGTGGACACAGCACCTAGTCAGCCTGCTGCCACAGGTATAATGTCACTAACTTTGACAAATACACTGATGTTTGGTAAAATACACTTGTTTGCCATCAAATGGGGAGATAGATGAGAAAATTATCAGTTGCATTTCTTACAGTAGACAAATTGGACTGGATCCTTAGAGAAACTGATGCCCGAAATGAAAAATATACCCTCTAGTCGCTGCAGTTGTAACACACCAGTAAATCCAGGAATAGACTTTTTAGTTCAGCGTTACAATACCACAAAGAAGAAACTCCACTGTGACTGCAGAAACACACTAGACTGGACTGGAAGTGTGGTGCCCAGCTGCTGATAGCAGCTTCTTTTTTTTTTTTTCTTTTTTTTTTTTTGGAGAGCAGGAGGAGGGAGTTGATGTATAGAAACTAAGTGCACCAGATGTTTTTGGAGGAGTCCCTAGTGAATGGGGAGGGCAGAAGCAGTGAACAGATGTTTGGTCCCCTCCACCTATTCACTGCTTCCCCCTCCGCTCCCTCCCACACTTCTGACACTGAAGGAATGCTAACTATGGCGGAATGACACCTGGAGCTCACTTGTTTAAAATTATTTGTTTCTCAATGCAGACCTGATCGGTGGATTTGCTGACTTCTCCTCACCTGCTGCCTCTGCTGGACTGTCCTCTGGATCAGGTTGGTTTTAAAAGTTTTTTTTGTTTTTTTTGTCGGTGTGTGCATGTGTATGCTGTCCTGTTGCAGCCATGCCACTAGAATATTCAGAGAGATTCTGGGAGGGAGCCCTGGCCATATGGAGCCTGCTACCTGCTCTGCATAATAAGAACAGACACACATCAACTCCTGTTATGGATGACAAGGAGACAGGGACAGAGGAAGAAGTTGGTGGGGGTGGAGAAGGATGAGAGATTGAGAGAGGGAGGGAGACAACAGCTCAGGCCAGTTCAATAAAAATTTAAAATGTTCCACCAGTGGTCACTGAGAATGTCCTCGATAAAGCTAACCTGGCCTAAGTTAAGATTAACTTTTTATTGTTTGCTGCCACAACAGGTTCAGCTTTATGACTTTTGTTTCCTGAATCTTTCAGTTATTTACTTATTACTTGGATGGCAAATGAAGACATTCATACAACTGTTTGGTTTTTTTGTGGGTTTTTTTGTGAATGTTCCTGCAGCACCAGCGTCCAGCACCAATGGAGACTTCGGCGAATGGAATGCTTTTCCTGGAGGTCAGATGCCAGCACCTTCTCAGATTGCCGACATGAGTGGAAATAACCTTTTCAGTGCCATGACAGCAGGTCCTTCTGCTGCCATGCCAGTCGCTGCCCCGGCCCCAGCTTCAGGCTCTGGTCTTGCCTCAGCAAACCTGTTTGACTTGATGGGGCAGACACAGTCCCTCACTGCCTCTCAGAGCCTCAGCTTTAACATGAGCAGCACGCAGAACATGACCACCACAGTCCTACCACAGTCTAAGTCACAGGTATGCATGATTACACTCATGCATACACACATCTTTTCTAAATTATTGATTGCTGTACATATCATTACAAGACTCATAACAGGCATAAATAGATTACAGGTGGACGCAAAATGTCTTGGGTGATAGTTAAGGGTTGAAATTGATGAAATGTTGTAAAGCTACAGATAAATGTGATGTATATGAAGCGTAGGATATGAGACATTGCTGGCTTTGAAGGATGTTTGAGTGATTGGATCTGGATTTGTGCAGCATTATTTTTCTTGTTAATACCGAAGCTGAGTTAAGCACATTTTTGTGAATTTAATTTGTTAATATTTTTTCTTACCACTTGCTTATTTGCTCTTTGCTTTCAAAAACGAGTTCTGTGCAAAAATTTCCTTCACATGCCATGCTCAAATACCAAGTGTGTAATAGATCAGTGTCAAACAGACAAGCAAGATAACTAATATCACCGAGGTTCAAATCCTTCCATTTATCCTCTTACTCCCACTTTTAACACTGCACCTTGACCTTCTTGTGTGGAGACATACTTCATGTGATTGAAAGACAGAGGACAAGCATGATGGTGGAGAGTTAACGCGCAGCCACTCCAGATGCTCATCTTCCCCCGAGACCTCCCCATAACCACCCACTCCTCATTTTACTGACACAGAATGAGGAAAAATGAGATTTGAGTCACAAAAACATTAAAAATCCAAGAAAAGCTTGCATATGTCGACTGTATCTTCATGTAAAAAGGGTGTTGACCTACTTTAAAAGGAAAAAAAAAAACAGTTTCAGTGAGAAGACATTCACCTCTTCCATTTCCTCTATTTTAGATGATGTTTTTATTGAGTTAAGAAAGGGGCTCAGAATTCCCTCTATTGAGGTTAAGTGGGTCATGCAAAAGGTTTAGAGCCTTGAATTATGAAAAAACTGCATCTTTTAATTTTATTATGGATTTGGCACAGATGAGCTTTCTTTTTTTTTTTTCTAATTGTGCCTGCATCTTTGTCTTTGCCAGCCCCTCCAGACGATGGGGGGTCCTCTACAACCGCAGCCCCTCCAGCCTGTACAGCAGGGAGTGTCATCTCAAGGTGCAGGAGCCAAAGCATCTCTTCCATCCACCTGGTCAGATCCCTCAGTTAATATCAGCCTGGACTTCCTGGCCCCTGGGATGCAGCCCCCCAAACCTAGCCAGCCCAGTCTCAACACCCTCCAACAAGGTGAGAAAATTAGTACTTCAGATCTGACATGAATAGCAATAATGCCATAATCAGGGGTTTTCCTTAAATCGTTTTACAATGTGAGTTTTTTATTTCCAGGCAACCAGGCACCTCCTAACATGCTCTCCCAGGGATTTTCCAATATGAGTCTTGGATCTGCAGCTGTCCGACCTCCTGTTAATCCCATGATGCACCCTGGTGCTGGCATGGGTATGGGAATGGGCATGGCCCCCAATCAGGGCATGATGGGAATGGGGATGAACATGGGGATGCATCAGGGTGGTTTGAACATGAGACTGCCACAGGGAGGTATGACAATGGGGATGCCTGGTGGAATGGGAATGGGAATGAACCCTGCGATGGTCCAACAGCCCAAACAAGATGCCTTTGCTGACTTTGGAAATTTTGGAAAGTGATGGAACTGGAGAGCAAAGATTATCAGAGGAGCAGTAGCAGTCTCCCTCTCCGTCCACTGGTGAAGGATTGTTAAGAGCTGCAAACAAAGAGTACTTGAATAATGTCAATTATCATAATACCAACACCCTGCAATCTCTTTTCTATAGTAATGCAGTGATTTGGATCTAAGTGAATGAGTGTGTGTATGTGCGCGTGTGTGTGCGTATTTGTTGTTTGAACCAATGCTCTGTCAGGTCTGGGTTTGTGGTCGGACACACTGATGATAGTGTGCCTTGTAGGTTAGTTGTAAATCAGTGAGCAAAAGAAGAAAGTGCCACTGAGAGAATGTCGGGGGATTTGCTTTATAACCTCAATCAAGTGAAATCACCAGAATAGCAAAAAAAATATAAATTAGTAGCTGCATTTTTTTTTTCCTTTTCTTTGCGATACATTGTCAATAACTTTACTGAATGATGAATTTGGATAACTTAATCTGCCATTTTAACTTTCTAACATACATTGAAGAATGTCAAGTTACCTCCTTTTTTTTTTTTTTTTTTTTTTGTGTTCTCGCTCTTTCCTTGATGTGTAAATAGAAATTTGGAGCCGTAATAATAACTTATGAAGCTTATATATGAGAGGCAGTGACAATGTGAAGAATTGCATCGTGCAGACCAAATCCGATATGATTTAAGAACTATAACAAAGCACATTGACACCTTCTCTTTGTATCCAAACTCCAAATGTGCCTACAGCTGGAGTAATTAATTTTGTAGTCAAAGCTATAAATTAATTTGAGGAATTACTCCTTCAAGACCATCATTTGTT
The DNA here is from genome assembly GCA_034780415.1 of Cichlasoma orientale. Lineage (NCBI taxonomy): Eukaryota > Metazoa > Chordata > Actinopteri > Cichliformes > Cichlidae > Cichlasoma > Cichlasoma orientale. Next base: position 281,188 of record JAVDPK010003007.1, on the reverse strand, counting down.
GCCTTTCTTATTGGTATATGTATCTATATATTTTTCTTCTGAGAAATATTATAATCAGTTAGCATCCAAATGAGATAATCAGTAGATAGAAAAGCCTCATACAGGGGTACAGAGTGCCTGACAGACCTTTGCCTTTTCCCTTCAGTTAACCTCTTTGAAGGCGACAATGTGACTGCAGTGTTGAAGTTAGCTGCGAGGATGGAGTTTTTGTACTTGGTACAAACATGCCTATGCCTCAAGCCAAGTGTACTGTCTGTACAGATGGGAGATGCAGTTGTTTCACTAGTTCTGTTTTGTTCATCTGATGCAACTTTTTTTGTTTTTCAGTCTATTCAGGCCAGTGAGAACTTCAGAGCTACAAAACACCAAGATAAATTCATTCAAACCTCAAGTGTTGATTCAGACTGTTAAGATTGTAAAATGCATCTGTCTGATGTTCATCAGTGCATTTTGGTGCATGATGCCTTCCATATTGATTTAATGTTGCACATTAAAGCAGGAATCCTGAAAAGATTTTCCATCATAACCGCCATCAGTCTGAGTCTGTGTGTTTAGCGACTTATTAGGTACAGGAGATTGTGTGAGAGGAAGCACTTTTACCTGCTGTGTTGCAGATTGTACATACCCAGTGTGGTGGTTGGATCCATTTGTGTCACCTGGTAGCACATCATGAACAGTCCCATCCTGCTGTTATGCTATAGATGTACACAACATTGCATTTCAGTGGTTCAAGTGCCTGCCGATGGTCGCCTCCTGATCCTTGTGATGAGTGATAATCAAAATTGAACCTTGACTGCCTGACATTTTTTGGCATGTCAACGCTGAGATAAATAATTCACTGACCAGAGGAGAAGGCAGTGGATTTTGCAGCCTCAGGAGGATTTAAGTTGTGCTTTCCTCCTCT